>JAHWFP010164087.1:23012-38636 GCA_023313725.1 Lithobius niger
GCAGAGGCTGATGGATTTTCCAGAATGTTCGGGGTGCTTTCCGTTTTTATTACATTCGACACCCTAGACATCCCTCCCGTGTGCATCCCAACTTTATGGGGGATCGGCACTCACCAAAACTAAAACCTTTTGGAATGCCATTACTCATCATGACATAATTGACTCAATCCATACGGGCGTCCTGTGCCAAGCATGGAGGGAACAATTCAAACCTCCCAACTTGCCTAGAGTGTAACTGGTATTACGGCCCAGGTCTGGCCCCAGGTGGTGTCCCTTGAATATGTCCATTTCTTGGGAATGTAGGTCACATCTCTTGGAGACATCCATATGGTCTCTGCCAATGAAAAGCCATGGTGAGAGCCCCGTGCTGCCTCGTTTACCGTCCACTGAGATCATAACTCCTTCTGCTGCTGCTCCTACTTGGCCTAGCGGTAAGACAGGTCAAATCCCCTTGCATGCCTCTAGAGTTCACTTGAGAAGGCCCTGCTTGGTAATTCAGGTAATGTCTCTCTGTGACGTCCTTTCATTGACTAGACCGTAACGAAGAACGATGCGGCTACCAAGGCGACATGGCAGGTGTTGCTTTTCTCATCGGTACCACGAGGCTGCGGCCATGGCAACCACCTAGTTCTAGAGGCCTGGCGACTTGGCGATGTTGCTTCAATTGTCACATTGTGAAGAGTGGGGGTGTCACCCAACATAGGGACTCTTTCCGAATTCGCATTTTTAATTGTATAGTCCTTTCTAGGTGGAGGAGTGTGTCCTTTTTCTAGGACAACAATAAATGCCAATGGACATTCTACACTAAGTCAGAATTTTTAATTCCAAATAGATGGGTATCACTCGTTTCACTGGCCATGCCATAACTGAATGAGTTATACTTTTTTTTATTGAAAACTCTGTGGTGTATTTCTTAGACGCCACAATTTTATTTCTCCTTACAACAGCAAACACTCAGTTAGTCTACCGAAGCTTGGGAAAAGTTGCCCTTTTCTTCTGACAACACTAGAGCCTTGGTTAGCCTACTGAAGCTCAGGAAAAATTTACCAATCGCATTTCACTTAACCAGGAACCTGCTATGCTTTCCTAGGCTGATTCGAAGTTAAAAATGCTTATGTTTCTCCATCCGTGGTTTGACTTGACGTGCATGAGCTTGCGTTACTTGGCCTTGTAGCCTCTGTTGGCCTTGCTAGTCACCCATGCTAGTAAGTTTATTTCCGACGATGATCGCCCATGTTGCCATGTCGCCATCAGCTAACACTGTGTTTAATTGCTAAGTGATTCATGGACTGACGCCTTGGATGTCAAAGGAATTTTGCGATTTTTGTGTCAAACTGACACCAAATGTGTGGCCATTGGGAGGCATATGCTTAATGAACTGCACCTAGGCCAGAGGATGAACAGCACTTGATGAACTGCTCTCGTACACGTAGCCGAGCCCAAAGCTCCCACTTGTGTAGCAGCCACCATTTGGGTTGGGATGTGGTCGAAACATTTGCCGTTCACCAAACTGACTTATAACCCCTTCTAAAATATATGAGACACGTAATCACCCATTAAAGCTAGTCTGAAGCTTTCAAAGACTAGACACGTAAACCTTAAGAACCCTAACCTACATCAGATGGGTCTGACAGGGTTTTTCACTGCAGGTTTAGAATAAAGTGGAGCTTTGGGCAACAAAGCTTTTCGGGTCAACAGTGAACTCTGTTGGTGTCAAACTGTGGTTGCACAAACCAAAAAGTGACTCTAAAGATCAGAAAGTTGGGGCTGCGGCTGTATTTTTTATTTACATTCATCCAGAATAGGTTTTTGGCAGTCTCCTACTGGCTGAATATTTCCAACTGACAGTGGGGATTTTCCACCATCTTTAATGAATACTTGCAATTTCGGTGTAGACAAACGTCGTAAAGATTAACAGGCAATTACCATGTTTAGTATCAGCTGCAAGTAACTTGCGGGGATTTTGACGATGGGCAGACGCCTAACTCGAACAAAACATTTTCAAAGGCTTATTAAACTGGACATTTTTTTAAGTTTGATACCACGAACGAAAGTAGAAGCCAGGTGGCAAACCCTGCTGGGTTATGAGCAAGAAAGCCACGTGGCTAGGGTTACAGGAGCTTCTTAAGCTTAAGGTTTGGACATCAAGAATAAAATAAACAATTTTAGCCAATAACTGAAGGAAAGTATTTTCGGATGAAAGTGAAAACTGTTTTTTTTTTGCTATATTTGTAACTGGTTGTTCAAAAAGTAATCATATAACTTACCAACATCCATTTTCAGATGATTCATCACTTCTTTACAAATATGTCTGAAAGCGAAAATATATCGTCTGTGTTTATTGTACGATAATAGTTAGTTAATGTGAAACAAATCGTTGATGCATATTATATTTTGAAGACAGTCATAACACTGAACCCTGTGGGACACCAAATGTGGTCTCCTTCCATTCACTTTGTCAATTGTCTGTTTACACATAGCAAAATCTATAGTTAAGATAGCTAGAAGCATTTTCCCACTAATTCCCAGTTTGCATAAATTTTGATAAGGAGAACACCCTTTCCAACAAACTTACTGTAATTTAGCGTTTTAGTAATTTTGTTATTTTTAATATTATTCAACACATTAATTCTGCTCTTTCCTTTTTAAAGCATTTTTTATTCAAATATTACATTTATTAAAAAGTCGTTCCATTTTTATTGTATTTTTTAGCAATTTAATTAGAACGGGTAGCAGTGAGATTGGCCTATAGCTATTCATATTAAGTTGATCGCAATATTTATAACAGGTCTGCAAATTTGTGTTTTTATTTTTTCAGGCCATACTTCGGATTCTATTATACTAGTAATTTAGTACGTTATAATAACAATAATACATGTGTTTTCTTTTGTAGGCCTATTTAATAAATTTTCCCATCATATCCAATTAATTTCCTGGCTTTGCTGTTTAGTATGTTTAAGAATCCCTGATTTGTAACAATATTGAATTGTAACAATAAAATTCGTCTTGTCAATGCTTATATAGTTTATTTTATGATCTGTTGACTAACGTTTGATATTTCTATCTTTATTTATGTTATTCGTTTTTTAACAAGGACCCTTATTGTGATGCAAAACTATGTAGAAAATTATTAGATACTTTTCAATACTACCATTTTTAAAGTTGTTCTTAATTACATCGCCAGTATTGGATTTACTGATTTTTTTTTTACCACGAATTGGTTGATTTTCTCCAAAATTTTAGCATCATCCTTTTTATGTGCTATTAAAGAAAATAGCACGGCTGGTAGGAAGTGCTTAAAGAGTTCATGAGAGTACGAGAAAAAAAATGAAAGGATAGGCAGTGCCAGCAGCTAATAATGACAAGACGTTACAAAATGTAGCAACAAAGAGGCGAAAAAGTTTACAATTTTGGTGCACGAAATCTATCATTGATACCGTGCAACCATGTTTGGGCGCGGAGAAAGTAACATTGTTGGCCGGCGAAAGGGTTATGAATGTCCTCTTCCTCTGGGTTTGCGTCAGTTATTGCTTGGAAGTCTTAGTATGAATAATAGTCTGCAGCAAACATTTGGTGTGGCATCAGGCACCCAGACTACACTCTCTCGCCTTCGTGCCATTGTTGCATTTTTTAAAGTGCTCGGAAAGTTGTATAACAATTTATTCTTGTAAATGAATATGGTAATACGTGGTGTAATTGAGTAATTCTGTACAATATGGTAGACAATTTTGGTGTTGCAAAAGATATTTGGTGTTCAATATATAGATTTAGTATTAGAGCACGTGGTTGCAGGCTGCTTGAGCTATTAAAGGAACACCCGGTCTGCCTTATAAGATTCCGCCTACTTTTTAACAGCTACATGCAGATCGCCATCCGCGCATTACCAGAGCCAAGGTCGGCTGGGGTGGTAGCTGCGTTCCTCGTAGCAAGAAACGTAGCTGCTGTCTCGGTTGGCTTTGGGAATAGTACATGAAACAGCATCAAGTTAAAGATTGCGTCGTCACAAACCGGACTGATTCTCGTATTTATAATTTTGTAGGCTAGTGGCTTATAATTTTGCTTCAGTGATCTATTGGAATAATTAATTTTAATTTTTACCGCTTTATTCTTTTAAATTTTTGATTTCATGGTAATTATTAGAAAATTAGTATATGCACACACAGAGATGAAACGTCATTATTATTGTTAGTGCGCAAAGCATCGTATACGTGTAGGATACAGTAAATAAAGTTAACAATTATTCAACAGAAAATCTCCTAGACGCAACATTTTAAAAACTAATTTTTACCAAGGGATTGACTAACGGTAAGGAAATAGACCTTTGGGGTCGTACTTGATGTGGTGGATCGAGAAAAATGACACTGGGAGGTATATCCCTTTACTAAAAACTGTTAGACCGTATATTCGTTGTTGAAAACCAAAAAGAGAAGGCTTATGACTTAATTTTAAACTGTAGGATGCTAAGTCCATAATTATTAGAATACAAAAATGAAATTGTTTGACGTCTAAGGTAAGGTTTAACTGATCTGAACTGAAAACAGCAAAGGAACACAAAAACTTTCCTGTAAGGTTTCATATACCACACTGTGGTTTTACTGTGTCTGTTTAACGTGTTTAGTCCACGTGAAATCTTACTTCTGTATTCACATGTTTTTACAGTTTTTACTTTAGAACACGATATGTCATATTGGAATATTCTACCCGGCTAAACAACATTGGTGAAGAATCGTAAGAACTAATCACTTAGTGTGCTTAATACAGACTTACAGATTAACTAATTCAGGGTTCGTGCGAGTTCTTGAAACCAGGCAATATAGTTAAAAATAAAAATTTAATTACAAGCTTGATTTTTTGAACCTAAAATTTTGAAAAAAAATGTGTATGTTGAACGGAAAGGATACGACTTGACTTGAAGAATACTGAAAAATATAAGCCCCGAAAGTAGGTGAATGTGTAACCTATACTGGGTTCAAATGGGGGAAATAAAAAAAACTAGAATATTATGGATTCACATAAGGGCCTTTTCCAGGCAAAAAAAGTATAGAATTGTGACGAATTTTCAACGTAACGCTGGAAAATCAAAGAATTTTCTAGTTTTCAATTTTTAGAATTTCTGCAATTCTATTTTTTGTAATCAAATTTTTTTTTATTAAACCTATATGTTACTAGAGTTTATATTTTAGTATTCCTCCAATAACATTGAAAGTTGATCAGTGGTTTTACTTTTATATACGTGTCTAATGGTTGAATACAGCAGTAAGGTTTCATTTGGATTAAAAAGTACAGCAATACTGCAATATATGAACACCTAAACAAAAAGGAATAAAACATGACATTTGTTTTGTTGTGTTTAGATTATCGAGTATATTGAACGTTTTATATTGCCAACTGGTTTGGAATAACCGAGAATTAGATACGCACGTAGTCACATACATATATCTTACTTAAATTCGTCTATTTTTGGGGATCAATTTTCAGTTTTCTTCAGTCAAGTAATCTCCTTTCCGTTCATCGCCATATCGATGATAGGTGATGATTATTTTTTATGATTCATCAGCGTTTTCTTTTAGACAAGTAGAAGAAACAATCTTCAACTTACCCGTCGTGATAAAAGTAAAAACGGTAAAAAGACTTACCAGTAACGACTAAACAGTATAGTGACAATGCGATATCTGAAACCTTACAGGAAAGTTTATTTGCGTTCCTTTGCTGTTTTGACTTCGGATCAGTTAAACCTTACTTTCTTAAACAATAAAGTAGTTTGTTTTGTAATTCGTGATACGTTAACATACCAAGTTGGTGACGGTAAGCCAAATAGGCAAAGAATATAAACTAATTCGTATTGAGGATAACACTTCCTGTTCACGTTTCGTCAAAGTGCGGGTAAATCGTTGGCTCACCAGCATTGTTAGCATTTGTTTAATCTTCAGAGACTTCGTTTACCACATTGATGAATAGAGATTTTTGGAATTAGAAGACAAAAACAAACTTATTTAAGGTAAGTTTTCAACTGATCCGAAGTCAAAACAGCAAAGGAACACAAATTAACTTTTGTGTTAGGTTTCAGATACCGCATCGTTGTTGTACTGTTTAGTCCTTACAGCTAAGTGTTTTTACTGCTTTTAATTTTGTCACGAGGGGTAAGTTGAAGATTATTTCTTCTACTTGCCTAAACGACAACGCTGAAAAATAATTAAAAAAATAATCGTCACGTATCATCAGTATGGTGATAATCGGAACAAAGATTACTTGACTGAAGAAAACTGGAAATTGATCCCAAAATGTAGGCAGATTTATGTAAGATGTACGTAGCTACGTGTGTATCTAATTCTTTGTTATTCCAAGCCAACTGTCAATATAAAAACTTAAATATATGAACACAACAAAGCAAAAGTCATGTTTTATTCCTTTTGTGTTTGGGTGTCCAAATTATCGAAAATTGGACTACGTTAGTAATTTTTTAATGAATTTAATGCTTCAATGCAGCAGCAGGGTTTCACGTGGACTAACAACGAAACAACATTGTGGCCTTAGACGAAAGTTCATCGTGTTGCTTTCCTGTTTTAACGTCGGCTCAGTTAGATCTTACCGTAAACATCAAACTAGTTGGGCTTTGTTTTCTAATTCGTTATACTTTGGCATACAATGTTAGTCTTCTGCATACTCCTTCCTAACAATGTAGACCAGCACTGAATTTCTCACTCTTCACACATTTATTCACCACAAGTCCTTCTGTTGGTAGTTGGTTTGTCTGCAGCTCTCCTTTAGCACCTTTAACCTTTACTCATATTATAACAAGACAAGCCAAATGGGCAACAGTGATCTTAGGTTTAACTTGTGGGGCACTCTATGTTAAAGCAGGTCTGTTTCCACATGGAGTGCTCCACATGGAGACAGCCACTTTATTTCATATAAGAGTGCAGACAAACACTTGTTGCAGAATCGTTTTATAATTGAAAGATGTGTTACTACATTATTATTCGTTAGGAACACCAAGTGCTAATTATTACTTTCTTCAATGATAGCAGTGGTTGGGTGGTACGTATGAGAGATACGCTGTGTAGAAAACTTAGTGGCAGCAAATTTTTAGTACTTTGATTGACTAAAACGTGGCGAGTTCTTGTATCCTTTTGAATTATGTTTCTGGTATAATTTCTTTTGTTGAGTTTTTTAACACTTCAGTTTATTTGTGTTTGGCGTCTTTTATCAAACGTATTTTTTCCTTTAACAACACGAGTAGACAATTAATTTTATTCACATTTGTTGGTTATATGGACTTAAAAAGGACTAACCACTCACTATTTTCCATACATGTTCGACATACACATTACTAGTTTTACTAAAACTCGTAGACTGACATGCGTTTTTGTGTGTTTTTCTGATGAAGCTATAGCTTTGTTACGTCTCAAGGGGTCAACCACACATGCCTTTCTTGTTGAAGTGGCTGTGCATGTTCCATATATATATATTTCTAGTTTTGTTTCTCATCACCTCCTTTGTTGATTTTTATTTTATGCTTTAGTTTATTTCTGTTTGGCAATGTTTAATCAAGATTTCTTTTGCTTTTAACGACACGAGACATTTAATTTTCGTCACATGTACGGAAATTTGTAAAAATGCCTACAGCAAAAAATCGTACACTAGAATAACGTAATACAGTATGCTACCTTTAGGCACTTACATTTCATTCAATTAAACGAATCGGATTCGAACCGGATTTCTATGATGATCCATCTAGTGTTTTTTTCCGTTGGACCAATGAAGTGCTCACTTTGCAAATCCCGAGAAGTTGTTCATAACCAAAATATACTCATTCCTTACTTACTGTCATCTTGGGTAATCATTAGACGACTGCTTTACTGATATGGCTGCTTGTCCACTGGCATAAAGATGACTTACTGAACCCATTATTAAAGGTCACAACTGTGACAAGGACTCAATTCGACGTAATGTGCTCTGTGAGAGGGTAGACTAACCAAAATACACTCATTTGCAGCGATTTGTGCCTGTTTATTTATTCACATTTTATATTTCCACTGACTTAAAAAATCTACCCTCTCACTATTTGTCTGTATCCTATTCATCAAATCCTTTGCAACATTTCTGTAGGTTTGTGTAATTGTAGCAAAACCGTTTTAGGGCTCGTTCGCGCAACTACAAATTTCTCGCTTACTAGCTTTCACTTGGTTAATACTAAATTTGCTGGCTGCTTCTTACCATTACCGAAGAATGGCTTTCAAGTTGTCTATACGTCGTAACCATGGCAACAACGTGGATGCAAATCTCCTCCTCGTGCCTCGCGACACGACGTACGAAGCATGCAACATGACAGCGTAGATTTATGACAACTAGAAAACATTTTTGCTGCTGTACAAGACGGCGAACAGATTTCGGAATTTCGGTACTCGATGATTTGTCTTCGATTCGACATCCCCAAAATGGACGCCGTGTAGGATTTTGAATTCTCTCTGCGAGTAGCTATTTATTCTGCCGTCGTTTGATCACTGCTAGAAGCTGTTTTTTTCAGCGAGAATAGCAAATTTTCGAAATAGCGTGAAATGGTAAGAATGTTGTACCAATGTTTAAAATGACTGTTGCCCTTTGTCCTTTATCCGTGTTGTTATTTATAATACATTTTAATTTTTTGCCTATTACCGCATTCATTTAACAGAAACGGGAAATTAATCGTAAATAAATAACCGTTGCCTAGCAAATAGCATTCGGCGAGCGAGAAGGTTTCGCGCCCTTACACTGCGACAACAAGGAAAATGAGTGAATTCTGGGCTGTTTTGGCTCATTTGCAAACAACATCACAAGAATCGAAAAAAAAATAAGCGTGAAGCCTGTTAATGAGCCATCGCCAGTGGTTAACAGTGTAAAATGATGGATTCAAATAATAGATTTCTGATACTAAGGTATGAGTTGATGGGCCACCCACTAGTGTGGTCCTTGAGTAGAAGTCAAACAACGGACATCATTTTGTAGAATGAATCACTCCTAGCTAAGCGTTGCATCAGTTGCTTCCTAATTATGGGGAAATGTACCCTGCCCTCCTTGTATTTCCCACGTTATGCTCCTTCATACTACCAATGGGCTATGTGCTCTAGTGCCTTTACCACTTTTTACATTTAACTACAATGTTACAGTGCAACAATAAGATGTGTAACATTGTTACTTGAATTTGAATTTTATTTACGAGAGCCTTGACGATCTGTCCTGCGCCCTGTTACAAAAAATAAAACTATACTAGAAGAAGCAAAACCATCCAAACAAATGTATCGCCTCCGCGTTGTTTGAATCCTTTCAGGCAACAATGTATAGAAGTCTTTGACCTAAGCTATACCATGTCGTCTATATATTGAGGTATTCATCTGTATCATCATTCTTCTTCTCCTCTCTTACAGCTTGTTATAGTTTCTGTTTCCCTGTTAAAGCCTGGCGCTTCACCGCTCTTTGAAGCGTTTTTCTTTCCTCTCCTACTGTTACGTCAGTGCCCTCTCCAACGTTGCCTGCACCCCTGTATCACTCCTCTAATTTCTCACTTTTCTCTCTCGTTCTCTTTCTCTACGTGCTGGTTCTTAGTACCGTTAGCATGCATTATTGCCATTTAGTTTAGGACGCCATTAGGCCTAAAGGGGGGTTAGCCTTTTTCGGTTACACTCACTGCCTTGAGTTTGAAGTTCCCATGGACATGAAGGAGTTGTGAAACTCCACTTCGTCATGCCATACCTGACAGCAGTGTAACAGTTTCTGTAACTAAGAAGAGTTACCAGCATTTGCAAGTCTGCAGGTGACGTAACCCAAACAGAGACGGAGGAAGTAGCGAGTTACGAAATCGATGTAGTCGAGAGACTGACCAATTGCCCCTTTCCAATTTAATAAAAGAGTTAGATCTGTACATCTTGTCTGCCTCAGTTCTTCTAGTTCTGGATGTCCAAGGGGTCCCAAACTGTCTTGATTATCCACCACGAGCTCTACCAATCCACGTCCATTTGCAGCTAGGAGCATCAATGCCTTGACTGTATAAAGGTTTGTTGAGAACCTAGTAACACTCACTACTACAACATTATAGGGATTGTATACGTCAGGAACAAGTAGGAACAAGTATTCCTACTTCCTCGTAGCCATTCCTCCAGCGTCAATCTACTGCGCTATCTCGCCAGCATAACCCAACTCGTGTTACTGATGGCGGCTGGTAGCGATGTCAACTATGCTGACACTTGGTAGCAAGAAGTCTCAAGACAGCCCCTAAAACATCACTTTTCTTTTTGTAACTGTAACAGAAACAGAAGAACCTCATCATTCATCATTTGTCTTTGTCCTTTGAGCCATGCACGTTTAGGGACCTGCAGCAAGGGATTGATACACAGGAAACCGCTGCCATTTGTGGTATTATAAGGGTTACCGATTGCTGACAGGATCAGACATCTGTAAAAATTGGAAAGCACTGTCCTCATGCCTCGCTGAAGTGAAAAGATGGCTTCCAGCGATACTAGAACAGGACTCCCCGGATCCCACTATAGCATCAAACCGACGAAATAACTAACAGGATCCTACAAAAACGCTGACTGCAAGCTGATGCTGTTGAGGACCATGTCACCAATATTTACGGTCGACTGCCATAATGTAAGAAGAGCTAGACTCATTTGGGATCCCCTCGTTGCTGATTGCACAAGAGTGGACCCCTTCAATCAAATGCTTCGTCTCCGAGTCCTGATGAACATAACCATTACTAACACCGAAGACATGGCTTCTTACATTCAAAGGGCTAGATTTGTGATGGAGGAGATAGTCGCCACTGGTTACCTCCTTATAGAGGCACAAGCATGTGTCTGGAACCTTCAAGAAATACAGCAACCCATTCTGGCCATGACGAGGGAAACCCCTCTCCAGTCAGGAAAAGCCTTGGATCTCGTCTTGGTACAGGCAGAACTTGTTGACAGCTTAAGCTGCGGCCTTCATGAGTCCTACCATACTGAACTGACTGGTCAAGCCTACTCTCTTAGACAATAATATGCCAGTTGCCATCCACAATGATTTTGTGGCTACTATGTTGCGACTACATCTGAGTTGAGGCATCCTCCTGACAGACGTCAGTAGAACTTATTATAACTCAATGTATGAACCAGAGCATTGCTTTGGTCGTCATGCTGAGGTGGCGGAGTGACCTTCCACCCGATCTAGTAAAAAAACAAGATGCTCTCGTGGACAATGCAACAGAGGTGGATGACAGCACCAAGCACCACCAATGTACGTCTACTAAAAGTGCTAACCACAGATTCCATGAATGCATCGTGGTCTAATCGACCTCCTAGCTTGTCCAGCATCAGATTTGGACATATGGTCACTGCTTACCTAACTTGTCCAAAACATTCCGAAACTTCACCCTACTACAGCCACAAAATCTAACTCGAGATATGATCAATGACTCTAAAGTCAACTTTCGCAATCTCCCACTGCAAATGTTATGTGTACACAGCTTCAATAACTACCAAGAGGGCTTGAACAACAATCGACTAATGCAGATGATGTGCCGTTCTTGTGCCATTATAACCAAGTCATTTGGGCGTAGTTTTATTGACGTCACCTCGTGAAAGACGTCCGTATGTATAAAATTCTAAGGGTACACATTGTGGCCATCGCTGAGGTCCTCTAAACATAGTGTAGTGTTTACTCATGACTTCGGAGTAGCCTTGGTAGTCGTCGCCCCCTGCTATAAACAGGTTGATAGGACAAAATGTTCTAGAGTGTGTTGCTTTGTCTTCCACTGGCGTAACCGAAACCGGTGTTTTTTATTGGTGGAGTGCGTGTCACTGGATTTGATAGGCAGGATCTCACTGAAATCCAGGTCTGGTCTGGCGGGGCAACCGCAAGTAACAAGACGAGCTTTGAATTTCTGTTAACTGCCATCTTATTGTATTTGCGTGCAAAGATCCACTTTGAATTCATGACCGACCGAATGAGAGGGTCCATTACTGACATCCGTTACCAACTGCCAACGCACGTCCATTACCTGTATTTCAGCTTCCATAGCCAACTGCCAAAGACGTGAATCAGGATCCTTTTTCGTCTCTGTATAATTGCATCACAGCGAGTAAGTGCAGCTTACGTTCCTGATGTGGTACGAGACCAACCATTTATGGTATAAAAGGGACCACGGTAGGACACAATGAACCCCCACATACCTCAGGTATAAGCAACACAGTGAAGAGATGAGAAGGTATACGTTCCTTAATGGTGGTACAAACATCAACAAAACCCAATGGAGTCAGAGGGACTGCAGCGTCACATGCATGCATGGGTAAATCAACGAGTGCTTCAGTGTGGTGGGCCACAACAACATGAGTAGTAGAGTAGCCTTAAAATTACGAATTATGAGTACATCATCATCTTCGCCAGGGTAACCATACAAAATTTTGGTTATCCCGTGCATGTGTACAACTCCAATACCCAACTTAGCATCACACCTATTATATCATAAGATTCATCTATACCTAACTCATTATGGAACAAATGATTTCATGTGCACCGTACATAATTAAATCTCTAGGCCTGTTTTGGCACCACACATATATGACCTCTTGTCTTATATTGTTATATTAACTGCTGTTTAATAAACTAGATGCTAATGGCAGGTTTTTGGAGGATGATGGAATCTATGCTACTATTTTCAATATGATTGGATGCTTTAATGTAGATCCTGCCACTGTTTTACAAGTCGCCCTAGTGGACGACCATTCGTTTATTAACTTAAGAAAGCCTTAGCTGTATAACAGTCTAGTCACAGTTGGTACTTGACCAATGCTATGGTCCATTGTAACTGAGTGCGAGTTTTAACAAACTAAATAGAACCCCTGTGTCTTTTTCAAAAGGGTTAATCACGAAGTGTTGTTAATGGAGTCCACATCGGCATTGTGTTTTTGAGGACTCAACGACCTTATTGAACGTGCCCCCATCAACATTGGATGCTCATTGACCATCATCGAGACCATGAACAGCCTATATTTGGGCCTACATTTGGATGTTGGGGAACTTGGAATCTAGGTTACGCAACAGCTGTAGATTCATAAAATTCTTCAAACCTTTGCCATGCTGGAATGTAAACCAGTTTCCATGCCTTCTTTGCTGACCGAAAATATTGGTCACTGGGCAAACGCCACCAGCTAATAGACAACTGTATCAATACCTTAAAGTCTGTCTACTTCTGGTCTCGAATACACGACATGACTATTTCATGTAACAATACTAATCCTACTGTACTAATCGGATTCTGCAGCAAAAGGGGCCCTTTCTGGCCCTCTCGGAAGGGATCTCAGCCTTGTTCCCTCGGACGCTTTTCCAACTCGGCGTCTAAGGTTACACGCTTTTTGGCAAGCCTCGTGGGATGGACAGGACGGCAATAAATTACGAGCTATTAAAGGCACTGTTGAGGAATGGCACTCGGCGTGTCGCCGCAGTCGCCGTGAGGAGGTGGTGTTGGCCCGTTTGCGCATTGGTCACACTCGACTTACTCACTGTTTCCTTTTGCGGGGGGTTGACCCTCCTGAATGTTATTGGTATCGGCGGCCACTTACGGTCCGGCACTTCCTTGTTGATTGTTGCCATCTTGATGGTTTTCGTCGTCGTTTCCATCTTCCGCATGACATTGTGCGTCAATTGGGCGATAAGTCTGTCCTCCTGTCTGGTGTTTTTCAATTTTTGCAGGAGGTACAGATGTATGACAAGATTTAGGTTAGGGGTTTGAATAATATCTCTGTTATGTGTGGTGCAGTGGCAACCCGGACCACTGCACTGTGACTGAGGTTGGCGCTAATGACCAAGCTGTCGACGCGCCATTAAGCCTCATCCCCCCCCTCCTACTGTACTTCACTGGACAGCCGCCAAATGTATTATCTGTTACCTACATGTTACGTAAACCTATAAATTATTCTTCCCTTGGGGTGGTCAAGATCAACCAGTCGGTATTCTGATGCCACTTGGAGCATCACCAAGGATGAAGGGTCTTCTCAGGTTACGCTTTCAAGGTGGATGTTCGTTTGGTGGTTTGGTGGAGTGTTAAATAAAAACTGGTTGTGTTCAGCAGGTCAGAGGTGGAACTGATGTTCCTCACCAAATGCAGTAAGAACCTAAAGTGGGTTCGTGAAATGCTTTTGGAACTCAGGCAAGGGCAGTTAGTCGTATCTCCGTATAGCCTCCAGTCTGATAGCCAAGTGGCTCTAGATCCGGTAAAGTCTTTCGTCCAGTAGTCGCACGAAACATTGTACTAGGAAAGTGTGGTTCCTTCATTCCCTTATTGAAGAGGAGGTTTTGCATCTGGCCTTTTGACCCGGGGTTGACCTAATGACTGATTTGCTTCTCGGTCCTTTACGTCGAACATCTAGCTCATTACTTCTCCAGTTCAATTGGGAATCAATTAACTTGACACCTAAATCATATTATATATGCAAGTGCTCTCCACTTTGGTCCAGTGGACAAGAGACTAACTTTTTTTCTTATTACACTAACTGTTGAGATTAAGTTATTTGATTTATTAACAGTTCGGTTTTGATGCTACGCATTATCACTTATCTGAACTTTACAGTGCAATTTCAGGTTGTTAAAACTAACGTTATTATTGACTTTTTAACACTGCCTTTGTGGCATTTCCTCCTCTGTTGCCGCCTGGTCTCTTTTCTGTCTCTATGTTAAAATCGGGTGCTTCACCATATTTGGAGTGTTTGTATTGTTCTCTCTCCTACTGTTACGTCAGCACCCTCTACAATGTTGCTCCCTCTCGCCTGGATCCCTCCTTACACGTATCACTTCTCTGTTGCTCTTCTCTCCCCCTACATGTTAAGGGGGTTAGTACCATTGGTATGCATTGCCGCCATTTCCATTACACTAACAGACGTGAATTAGACGTGATGGAAATTAAGGAGGAGGAAATTAAGGAGTTAAGGCAACCCTTCTCCGTCGTCCCAAACCTGACAGCAGTGTAGGAGTTTCGGCAACTAAGAAGAGTTACAAGTATTTGCAAGTCTGCAGGCAACGTAACAGAGTTAGGGAGTTGACGTAGTAGAGAGACTGGCCAATTGCCCCTTATTTGAGTTAATAAAAGAGTTGGACCTGTACATCCTGTCTGCCTCAGTTCTTCCAATTCTAGGTGTGCAAGGGGTCCTAACAATCTTGATGATTCGCTACAACCTCTACCAATTCCCAGTCGCACGCAGATAACAGCATCACTGCCTTGACGTATCAAGGCCCATTGAGGACGTATCAACGTGCTCTGCAACAATATAATAGGGATTGTGCATGCCAGGAACGAGCAGACTAAACACTGCTCCTTTGAACCAATCTTGCAAGTGTCAACCTACTCGCTATCCTCTACCAAATCCCATTCTCATGTGAACAACAGCGTCAATGCCTTGACTGTATCAAGACACGTTGAGGATGTAGCAACACGCTCTGCCACAATATAATAGGGATTGTACATGCAAGGAACGAACAGACTAACCCATGCTCACTCGCACCAATTATGCCAGTGTCGACCTCCTCACCATTTCGCCGGCAAAATCCAACTCTAAGTACTAACGACGACTGGTAGCGATGCCAACTATGCTGACCCTGCTCCTCGATTTGTCGTAT
>JAHWFP010164087.1:39036-64246 GCA_023313725.1 Lithobius niger
TGTATACATTTTAATTTTTTACAATTCCCTTCACCCCCGGACCCTTCACTTGTCCTATAATCGTATCATGTGGTGATAAAGGACATAATCGAACATTATTTTTAACTATTAAGTTTATCTCGATAGAAATAGGGAAGATAATAAGTAGTAACTTTCATATGTTGCACTCGACATAAGCACATAAGCAATCGTCTTAGTCTATTATATTTTTTATTTCAATAATATTGCCAAATAACAAATATTTCCTGTCGAAAATATTTTGTTTTTCTTTTATTTCAGGAGAGTAACATGTGTTGAACCATAATCAATTTTGTTTGACTTATAATAATAATGACTTTTCTAATATTCATAACATTAAAAACTTATACTGGCATTCTAAAATTATTAATTTCATTCAAAGTGTGAGATAAAATTCTAATTTGTTCTGTTTTACTGTGAAACCTATAATAAACCAATGAATAACAGCGGCTTCGGAAGTAAACTGTTCGTTGCATTTAGACGTATATTAGGCTACCCATAAGTGTGTTTGGCTGACAAGAAGTTGCACTAACAATAGAAACTTACTTCTCCCCCTAAATTTCACTTATTTTCAATGTCAGTTAGTTTTATGTATTTTGCAATTAGTTTTGTTTAGTGCTCTTCCTACCCCCCCCCCCCACACCACACACCTAAAATAATTAACTTCAAAACTGTCTCAGTTATTCATGCAACTCATGTAAGATAAAATTTGATTGTCTAGCTTTTTACACATTGCTGATAAGTTGTATATCTGTGATAATAGCTTCTTTAGTTCACAATGATTTTAGTAGGGCTGAAAAAAATCAAATACCTTTCAGGGCTAGAATTTTTAAGTAGGTGACGACTTTTAGTTTTTCTTTCTGTGCTGTGAATGAATTGGTCACTTAGACCATTCAGGGTTTTAAATTGCAATTTTTCAGGTTAAAACGTTTCCTCGTCCTGCAGTTCTCATTATTGTTGAGTTGAGTCCCAGCATACCATAGCAGCAGAATCCATTCAGTTATCTTGTGTGACCTTATCCAATTTTTTCTATGATGTAGTGGAATTCACGGCCACTTTTGCTTGTGCACCTTAATCACTGAATAATGCAAGCATTTAAAAAGGCCAGGGAAAATTGATTTATGCTGTCACAATAACTAAATTGTGTCCAGTAATCTGAACCTATCTCTAGTCATTGAATCTCCTCATAGAGCTATTTTATATTAAATAAAAACTAGAAATTGCTAGAAACTAGAAACTGCTGTAACTTTCGAAAAAAGAACAAAAGGCCCCTAAGGTTAACCATTAATCGGACAACTTGGCGTATTGCCATAATTTATTTCCTTTATTGTTTGAATTTCTAAGCAGTTGGGTTAGCATCTTCACATATCTAGAAACACACTAGTGTGTCGCGCCAAGTTAAGCAACAAACATCACATCAATTCAATTGTCGAGGTTGTAAACCATTGTAGTGCGACGACATACGTCAGTGTCTTATATCCTGAAGCACAGTTTGGCATATTTCAGGTATTTGGGGGAAAATAATAATGTGGTACAAAAGCATAAATTGTGTTGAACTTGAGAGCAATGACCCACCAGACAAAAATTAACTCGTGTAGGAATGCCAGCTAAGCTGCTTTCAATGCAAAATCTGACCCTCAATAACGTTGCAAATGTGTTACTACTAGTTTCTAGCTAGCTATCTAGATAGCTAGTCCGCTCATCCCCATGTTAAATCCCATAGGGTGATTATTCATCGATATCCAAATAACCAAGTAACGGCATTTATTATTTGCCTAATTACTTACTACTACTTACTTCTTACTAACGGCTGTTTTGTATCACGAAAATAAATTCTTCCAGCCATGAAATTGGACGAATAGGTGCAGTACAATACGAACTGTGTACTTTTTATGGTTTGGAGCCTGGGGGTGTAACAAGGATCGTGTGGGAGGACGCGTAAGTATGAAAGTATTGTTATAACAATTGTTAGTATTGTCGGCATCGTCTCGCATTTGATGGCTAAAGTTCGGACGTGTATACTGACGTACACTACGTACCTAGACACCCACTAGTGTATCACGCTAAACCTAAACAACGTTGCCATGGAAATTGTATTCACGTCCAATTCACGAAAAATAAACAAACTGTAAAAACATAGTAAAATAAACAAAGCCAAAAATTGGTGAACAGGCCACCAAGTTGTTCGGCCCTTCAAAAGAGTGATGTCAACACACCAAAACTAACTAAATAAAACAAATTACAACAAAATTAAAACCAAACAAAAAACCTATACAGAGGTGACTAAGTTGAGAATTGTTCTGCCTCTCGGCAAAAGGTAGTTGCAAAGTTTTGAAAACCAATTTTTTTTTGACGTGGCGCTTTACACACATCTGCACGGTAGTTGAGTTGAATCTAATACACAATTTTTAAAAAAGAAGTGATATCACATCAAAAACCAAAACTGTTAAAAGGGGCTGCCAAGTTCCGAATGGTTCGGTCCTTCAAAGGAGTGATATCAACACATCAAAACATTCGCCAACTTAATCACACTGAATAATAATTTGGACGTTAAATGAAAACATGAACATTGCTACCGAAAGTAGCAATGTTCTAGTTTTCATTTAACCTTCGAACTATTAGCTTGACGAATGTTTTGGTGTGTTGATATCACTCCTTTGAAGGGCCGAACCATTCAGAACTTGATGGCCCCTTTTACCAGTTTTGGTTTTTGATATGATTGAAACGAACTTGCAAACAAAATCGTACTAAATGTTTCTAAAAAGCTGAAAATAATCTTAAACACCAGCCAGTTTAGCTTCAAGTAATCCACAGGTTGACTTGAACTAAAATTATTATTCTTGCACACACTGGACATCTAAATAAAAAATAAACAGTCTTAGTGTACGCCGAGTTAGTATCACCAACTAATTTTAAGTAGCATTTACAAATGAAAAGGTATAATAATACACATAAATATAAATTTCAATCCACTCTGCTTGCAGCAGGCCCAAACTTTACCTTCTATATCTTTGTGTCGATCTGGCATCCAGTGGGCTTTGTATGTGAGCCGAACACGCTGACCTCTGGGCTATAGTTGCCCTATTTCTTTCGGGTACTGATGAGACTTCCTCAAGCTCGCATAAACAGTCTCCACAGCTGAAGTAACAAAACGAAATAATAATGGATCTTAACTAACGAATCCTCTTTTCCCATAGGAACAAGTCTAGTTGAACTCCCCAAAACGCATTCACTCTAATGGGACTCCCTGGAAGTAAACAACCGAACTGGGAGAACCCTTAAAAGAACCCCACCAATGGTACCCTATTGCAGAGTAACACCTTCTTCGGTTTTATTTGATTTCATTATCCATCTATGCGTACCTATGTCTGTCACAGGCCTATAATTACTACAGACCTATATTTTGTTTAATTACTATAGGCCTATATTTTGTTTAATTACTATTTGCTAGCCGTCGAACACAAACTGACCTATAAACTAACAATAGGAACTCATTAGCGGTTTCGTTGCTGGGTAAACCAAGACAAATATAGATTATCACGAAGCCAATGTGTTTTCTATTGCTGTTGCATGTCGTGCATTGCTGGACTATAACTCAATCACTGCGGGTAAACACTTGTGCAAAATTTCACTCGCTCCAATGATTCAAAGACTGTTTTTTTTTCATTCATCGTTTTGGTCGTAAAGGCAAGCTCACTTAACTATATTTCACTCAGTTTAGTCATCTGTCTTGAAAAATACCTAACAGTAGTATCAATCTGATTCATGGTCTGGGTAATGAAAAAAGGCCTTTCTATGATAACAATGAAAAAAAATTCGATTAACCAATACCAACATTACGTTTAAAACCTTTGGGTCATAATTTAAAACCGGCTCGGTGCTAGATTTGATTTATAACCTATGTCATTTATCACTGGTGTGGGCATGCACCTTTGTATGCATGCTGAATGCCCGAAAGCGAATGACTTCCGTCAAACTGAGTACCTAAACCAGTTGTAAATAACGTGATTATTGTGTCATATTTTATGTATGCTTTTTGTGTGCTAAAGCTTTATTGACGAAGACGTATATTAAAGTCGCCATTTATACCGCGTTAATTTCCCAGAGCGTTAGTCAGTAACGCCAGATCTGAAAATTTTGCGACGTAGTAAACAATTTACGGTAAGTTTTTTTGGTTAGTTTATCTGTATTGACGAAGTACATACTTAGCTCGAGGTGTTCAACTTCTCCTGTTTAATTTGCAGAACTTGAATTTTGTTTTAATCAAAGTATTAGATTTAAAACATTCAGTTATAGCAAGAGTGAGACAGACATACATTTCATCTTTGGTTTTAGTTCTATTTTACCGACAGTACCGAAAATGCTACAGCATCTCTTTATCTTCAATTCTCCTCTGCAACAACGTAATACCAGGTAGATCCACTTACTAGAGTGGTTGTAATTTATGGTTACCCAACACAATTGAAGCCTACATGAATTGCTTTAAAAATTTTATAGTTAAAACAGAGAATTATGGCAGAGAATTATACCGCCAGCCATCCCTCTGTGCTCTTCACTCAGTGCCTTAAGTTACCGGTACGTTTACTTCGAACAAATCAAAGTCCTTCAAGCAGGTGCATCCCGCCCGCATAGCCCCGCACGGAATAATGGAATAGGGCCTTGGTTTTGTCGTGTTGGTTTTCGGAATCCCAGGTAATGATTAATTGGACAACTCAGAAAGCATTTGGAAAGAATCTACATCATTAAGGTAGCAAAGTGATAAATAAAAAATTTCTAAAATATTTGACTTAGAACACAGTTGTCATGTGTACTGATACATAGTGACATAAAAACAGTATTTGTGTTTGAATACTGTTTTTATGTCACTATGTCACAATATTATTTTATTTGTTAATTACCATGCTAATTACAAAAATATTAAAATTAACTAGCTAATGATATTTCTGCTCTAATTTTCTTCCTAAATGCACTATTAATTTAAAAATTGCACCAAATTACTCAGAAAATTGTACTCTAGGAGCCCTACTTTGATCTTGGGGTAAAACTTCACACAAACATTATACAAATTTTTTCCCGATGTAGTGTACATTAGAATTAAGAAAATATCTGTATTATTTAAAATTTTGTATATTTAATCCATCACAGTGAGTCAACTTTCCAGACTACGAGGATCATTGAGGTAGGGCTCCTTCGTAATATATATTAATCACTTCTCAAACAAATTTCAACCATATCGACCCATATTTACAAAAGTTAATACGGAAATACTAGGCGACTACACCATAAAAATGCTATACTCAGAAAACTAGCTGCGAACATAGAGCGACGCACTGGCGTGTCCGCACAGGCAGTATTATAAACCTGAAGGTTCGAAAAATGCGCTGCTAAATTAACCCTTGTAAATTCGATTGTGCCATTGCCCATATTCGGACTAGTGTATGCCGGTGTAAAATTTAAGACCGTAGGTTTATGCTCAAACTTAGTGAAATCTGGTCTGTGCTGAGGCTTAGGCCAGAAGTGTTGTTTTGTAAAACGTTGCAAATGGTGAACGTAAAACATTTTTTTCAAAGCCTAGTCCCTTTAAATTTAACTTGTAGGCAGTTAATTTATACAACTAGGTAGGCTACAGTCAAGCTTGATTTATTTCTGTGTTTAAATAAGTGACCGTTAGTCTTGAGTGCTCCAGTTTAATCCTTGCATGTTAAACAGGATTGTAATTAAATTTAATTAAATTTAATTTTGTAGGCTTATGCCAAAGACAGGTGTCGGTAGCAAACCACCTGTAACTGCTAAAGTTAGCAGTGAAAGTGAAACTGAAAATAATTCAGTAGTGAATGCAAGCGTTAATGAACTAGTTCTAATTTAAATCTAAATTTTGAATCTAGTGATAGTGAAGACGACGTCAACATGGGTTCGTCTAAAACCGCTGGTTTATTTTCGGAATTCGATTGCGAGTCTGACACATGGGAGAAATACTCCAGCCGAATTCGTTACTTTTTTTAGCTAAAAAAATACCAGCAACCAAGCAAGTTAATTTTCTAATGGGATCTGTGGGCCAGAAAATGTTTGATAGAATTCTTAATATCCTCTCACCTGATTTGCCCGACTCATTAACATTTGATGAGCTCGTTAAAAAAGTTTTAGACGACATTGAGCCAGTGCCCTCAGTGGTATCTGAGCGTGTTAAATTCTTTAGAAGATCGCAAAAATCAGATGCGAGTATCTGGGAATATTTAGTATCTGGGAATATTATTTAAAGCTAATGACGAAGTATTGTGACTTCACAAAAATTAAAGACATTAACAGCGAAATGATTAGGGATCGCCTAATTGGGGAGATCCAATCAGAAGTCATTCAACGCGAGTTGTTGAAGCAGACTCTGGATTTAAAGGCTACAACATCCTTAGCTTTATCCTTAGAATCTGCTGAAACAGACCAAAGCGTTTTGAGAAGCCATTCTAAAGCTGTTAACTACGTAGCTAAAAAATTGGGTAAAACATCAAGTAGGCCTAAATCCACTAAGGATTTCATTTGCTATTTGCTATTTGCAAAAATGGCCACGTGAAAACACGTTGTAAATATCGAGACTATACATGTGGCCGTTGCCACACTGTCGGCCATTTAAAAGCCGTGTGCCGAAAAGCTAGTCATTCGAATAGAACTTTAAAATCACTCGACCACCCTAAAGCAAGTTCTAGCACAAATTTTAAGGCTAGGCCGAACACAAAACAAAAGTATAGCTACAAAAAACGCGTCAACAAACTCGAACGCGATAGCGAAAGTGATAGTGAAGAAGGCCAGGATGTTGAAGCCGAAAATTCAGAGTCTGGTTCCGGGTCTGATAACGATTCAGACAACGACTATCTTGTACTGAAAAATAATACTCTTGGACTGAGTCAGGCTGCGGACCAGATTTCACAACAAAATAATAGTAGTAGTTAATTCTATGAAAATCCATAAATGGAAAATGCCAGTCTGCCTAAATGGTGTCAAGCTAGAAATGGAATTTGATTCCGGGGCAGATGCATCCATTATCCCTATTGAGTGGCATCAAAAATATTTTGCGGACTGTCCTTTAAAACTCAGTCCGTACTCGATACACTCATACACTGACAGAACTGAGAACACGATTTACACTGTAAGTCTGAAGGTTAAAGTTCAAGGTCAAATCGAACATTTGGATGCTTTAGTTTCAAAATTATATAAACCTGCATTAATGGGAAAGGATTGGCTTTCTATTTTTCGAGTTAATTTCCATCCTTTTTACGACCTACAAACGAAAGTGAAACCTAAGAAAAGTGTTAAGAATATTAAAACTAGCATTACGCCAGTTGACACTTTCGAAATAGTGAAGGTTTTCCCAGAGCTATTTTCTGAAGGTATGGGTAAGTTTAAGAATTTTAAAGCCAAAATTCATTTAAAACCTGATTCCAAGCCTGTGTACAGTCGTGTAAGACCGGTTCCGTTAGCACTCAAAGAAAAGGTTAACCAAGAAATTCGTAGATTGGTTGGCCTTGGAATTCTAGAGCCTGTGGAAACTTCTCAGTGGTCTACGCCGATCGTCATAGTTCACAAAGCGGATGGTCAAATCCGAGTGATTGGTGATTATAAAACCACCGTGAACGCTCAACTCGAAGTCGACCACTATCCAGTTCCCACGGCCGCAGAATTATTCAGTGAATTAGCAGGCAGTGACACTTTTTCCCTTATCGATCTTAAAGATGCATTTCTGCAAATTGAACTCGACAAAGAGTCACACAAAGCTTTGACAATAAATACACCCCTGGGTTTGTTTAGATGGCTTCGCGTACCCCTGGACCTGGCGTCTAGTCCTGGAATTTTCCAGAGGGTAATGACTCAAGTCACCAGTAAAATCCCCAAATGTCTCCCGTTTTATGATGACATCCTGGTGAGCGGGAAGGGGGGGTGAGCATGACGAATCGTTAAATAAACTGTTAAATGCTTTACAAGATGCAGGAGCCAAACTTAGGACCGAGAAGTGCAAACTGTCGCGGCCTGAATTAAAATATTTAGGCCACATGATAAATGCAGAAGGCTTGCATACACTCCCTGAGGTTATCGAAGCAGTCACAAACGCCCCTATCCCAACATGTATTTAAGAGCTACAGAGCTTTCTGGGTTTTGTAAACCATTACTCAACATACCTACCGAATCTCGCTCATATTCTGTCACCAGTAACACGTTTGTTAAGCCCAAGCGTGAAGTGGGTTTGGGGGGCAGAATGCGACCGAGCCGTGAGTAAAGTAAAACAATTATTTCTTAAATCAAAAGTTCTGGTTCATTACGATCCGAAATTAAAGCTCAAGCTCGTTTGTGACGGCTCACCCTACGGGGTCGGCGCGTGCCTGATGCATGTCTTGAAAAACGGTGAATCACGGCCGATAGCTTTCGCTTCACGTAAACTCACTCAAGCGAAAAGGGGCTACTCGCATTTTGACCGGGAAGCTCTCAGCGTGGCTTGGGGAGTGAAACAATTTCATGAATACGTTTATGGTCAGCGATTCATACTGCAGTCTGATCAGAAGGCTTTAGTTTGGATTTTTGGCCCTAAAAAGGTAACACCGCAGATGGCAGCCGCCAGGGTTCAGCGTTGGGCAGTGATGCTTAATGCTTACGATTACGAATTCGAAGACATTCCCGGTAAACTTAATTTGACGGCAGACGCTTTATCGCGCCTTCCCCTCCCAAATACCGAGGAATTCGAGAAAGCAGAAGAGCAGTACAATATTCTTGCTTTAGAAACTATTTCTAATCTTCCAGTTTTAAACGAGACACTCGTTCTTAATAGTAAACGTGATAAAATCCTTTCAAAAGTTTATCGTTATGTGAACCATGGTTGGCCTGACAAATGCGAAATTCCCGATCTGTTACCGTACTTCACACGTCGTGCTGAAATCTCTGTCGAAAACGAAACCTTATTTTGAGGGTATAGAGTCCTGGTGCCGACGGCCTTGCGGAGACAAATCTTGAAAAATCTACACAGTGCTCACTTAGGCATAGTTAAATTGAAAAGTTTAGCTAGACAAAAAGTCTGGTGGCCTAAGACTGACTCTGACATTGAAAATAAAGTCAAATCATGCCAAAATTGTCAAGAGTATAAAGATACTCAAACGTCAGGTCCTAAACACACGTGGGAATATCCACTAAAACCAAATAATCGCTTACACGCTGATTTTTTGGGGCCGATGGACAATTACATGTTTTTCATTCTTGTAGACGCACATTCAAAAATTCCTTTTGTGCATAAAATGAAGTCAACAACGTCCGCGCATGTCATTGACGTTTTAAACAATCATATAGCTTTATATGGTTTAATGGACAGCTTAGTTACGGACAATGCTGCCCAATTTTTGTCCGCAGAATTCCAAAATTGGTTAAAATCCAACGGAATTAGGCACATGACCGGGCCAAGTTTTGCGCCTTGGACCAACGGTTTGGCTGAGGTATACGTCCGTAATTTCAAGAGAGTCTACAAGGCCGCGCGGCGACAGGGGTCTACTATTCAAGAGAAATTCTTACTTGTTATCAGCACGAATCACTATCTCCGCTACCACGCAAGCAACACCCGGAAAATTATATTTTAACCGAGAATTAAAGTCTCGGCTGGATTTATTGTTCCCTGACCCTATTGCAGCCGTACGCCGTAAACAATTAAAACAAGTACAGAGCACCCACCATCGTGAGTTCAAAACGTATCAAATAGGTGAAAAGGTTTGGTATCGTGACTTTTCAACGACAAATGACAGGCTATGGTCAGTCGGTATGGTTAACCAAAAATGTGAAAATCAGTCCTATACTATCGTTGATACTATCGGTAATACGATTCGCAAACATCGCGAACAGCTAAGGTTACATACCGCGGAAAATGATTATCCAGAACATCCTCCAAACAGCCTTGTTTCGACGGCGAAAAGCAGTAATTTTTCCATGCATAATGAGGAACAACACTCAAATTTCAAACGCATATCTTTTGGCGGCAAACAACGTGAAAAGCCTAGTTTCGCTGACGTAGTTCCTGAGCGTCGATCTCTCGGCCAATCCAGAAAGTCAATTTCTGTTACTGAGGGAAAAATTCCACCAATCCAACAGCTTAAAAAATCACCTGAGAATTTACATCGCAAGTCACCAGGTGGCAGGAAATCTCCAGCGAAATTACCCCACGCACACGAAGTGGATGAGTCTGCTAACGTAAATAACCAATCACCTTTGGCTACTACCAGCGCCCCTCTTGAAGGAAATTCTAAGCCAGAAAGGTCACAATCTCCATCGATTATTACGTCACCATTCACTAAGCAATCACCACCGAAGCCAGGTCATGCTAACAAAAATGCGAAACCGAATCCCAATAAACGCAAAGTTGTGCTATCACCAACACAGGTTGATATTGCAGTGCAGCTTCAAAATGCTCATCGTTCAAAGAGACTGCGTAGAGCTCCAGACAAGCTCAATTTGTAGTTTTTTTTGCAAAATTACCATTTGGCTACAACTTCTTCGTTTTTGTTGTTGTAATCCGTTATATATGAATTAAATGATAGTTCTTTTTAAACTGTAG
Source organism: Lithobius niger (assembly GCA_023313725.1). Classification (NCBI taxonomy): domain Eukaryota; kingdom Metazoa; phylum Arthropoda; class Chilopoda; order Lithobiomorpha; family Lithobiidae; genus Lithobius; species Lithobius niger. Next base: position 49,628 of record JAHWFP010164087.1, read on the forward strand.
CGAGTAACGCTAAAACGTTTTGTCCCCTAGTTATTCGTGCAGAGAATCGGCTCTGTTAATTTTAAAAATGTCCACCTTTAAAATTAGGTAAAAATGTAAGTGTATTTTGTTGTTCGTGTGAAAAATTGATTTCACGATTTTATCTTTTTTGTAGCTTTTTGTCTTTTCATGTACCAAAACACTTCTGACATCGGAACAAAAAATTGCTTGGAGCCGCAATTCCCACTCCGGTGAAGCCTAATCCAAAGCAACTTCTTTGGCACCGAATTCTCGAATGCCAGATGTTTGTCCACAGCAACGCTGTAGCGTTTCAGCTGCAAAAATGGTTGCTGCAAAAAGAAAATTAACCAAAAAAAGGCTACGAAAATTAAAAGAACAACATTGAAAATTTAAATTGAATTTATTCTAAAATTGCTCCAGAAATCAAAACAGAAATTTAAAACTGGCAATTTTTCAGCCAGTTTATTTATGTTTAATTTTTTGCTTAATCATGTACATCTTCAGTTCTTTATTTTTGTAAAACAGCTTTCAAAAATAGTGTTTAGTTTTTCCTCGAAAGCAAAAAATTATGTATCTTTCTTTCAAAATAGGTAGTGCACTAAAAAATACATCTTGCCTTCGTAATTATGATTTTATTTCCAGCTAGGCTTAGATTATTTTTTTTCTGTTTTTTTTTTCGCTCGCTGCATTGTGGAGTCGTCACTTGTGTGCTCCACAATGACAGCCATAAATTTCATGTCTATATGTTAACCCTACCAAGATAACCCTTTAACCACTAAATAGGCTGTTCCATAATTGTATATAGTCTTAAGTGCATCACATGACTTCCCTGTATTTAAAGAGCAGTAAACAGGAAGTTCGCTGTCTTATCAGCTGTAGCCTACACTCTGGTAGTCCGTGTGTTTATTACCCACGCTGCCCACGCCCACGCTGGGCTAAGGTGTGTCCCCGCCTAGGACATCACAGTGACGTCACAGCAAACAGCCATTGCGCGTGGTTTAGGTATCATATTAAATCCTGAAGTCCTTCAAAATACAACCAAGTATAACTTTCCGCGTACATTTTTGGTTCTGACATCTAGCACCTAGCAAAAATGATGAAACCTAACAATTGCACAACTTTCAACTGGAGAGTCATTTTCCGTGACTGCTGCACAGCCTAGTGGCAGAAACTGGCAGCTCCACCATTATTATCATCATTATCACAAAACAAATGAACATTTAAAGAAATAACTGTGGAATACCGAAATTCTTACGCTAAAAATGCTGAAAAGTAAAACAATTTATGGCATTTCCGGGCTTACTTCCGGTTTGAAGTATTCTTGCACTGCTGTAGTAAATATTTAATTTTAAAAAAATTGAGCAGATTTAAAAAAAAATTTCTTTTGGAAAGAAAAGGCAAACGTTTCCAGCACATTCTGGTAATAAAAATTTAAGTTTGGAATTTCACTGCTCTATTACCCATTTGGCACCTTAAAAACGTATGACGTACGTGTGTGTGAGTGTGTTTGTACCTGTACTCCGCTTGAACGAAGGCACCTACTGAGATGGGAGTAGGACCAAATGAAAGATAATAAATTGCGTTTCGGTTAGACCTATTTTAATCGCTATAACTTGATATTACGACTCAAATATGCGAAAAAAAACTGCAAAAATAACGTCAACCTCCTAGAAATATTCCATAATGCCCCCTCCAAGCAACCCCCTGTGGCAACCCTCCATGAGGCGTGACCAACAAATTATTGCAGATCAAGCTAAATGCATGAAATTTGGCATGTAAGTCATTCTTAGCAGTACAAATCGAATGAGCTATGGAACCAGCTCATCAACATACCCCCAAGGCCCCCATTGCTACATTGTGTCCTCTCCGTGAGGACTGACCAACAAATTCGTCCAGATAGTGAGAAAAGAATGCAATTTGGTACACATGCCCTTTTTAGCAGCACAAACCGAACCATACAGGAAACCCCCATGAAAAACCAACCTAGACCCCCAGCCCCCCCCCCCCTCCCTCCACCTTGTGCCCTGCTCCTAGCCATCTTACACACCAATTCGCCATAACGCCTGAATTGGCAGTAATTGTACTTTTTTTTACGAGTTGTTTTATTTTCTGTATTCTACATGCTCAAGAAACTTTCACTACGGTATACTATGGCGCATTTTGGTGCCTAGCCTTCTGCTGCGAGTGAGACGAACTTCCAAAATATATCATGGCAAATAGGGTTGCGTTGTTCACATAGTGCTCGGGGCCACTAGATTTATAGACCGGACTCCTTTACTGCGAGATTTCGGTTTCCAACAAATCGGCTAAAATCTGAATATCCCTGAAAAGATGTATGGTAGGCATTTCTCCTTCGAACTAGTATATTTCACGTACCAAAGCTCTAGTCAGGAAATTTCAACCTAATTGGAAAAATATTGGGAACGTTATCGTGCCCCAACAGACAAACACATTCTCTTTAATGACTTTGGAGGTTTGTCTCACTTCCACTCGAATTCATGGTGCCAGAAGGCGAGAGGAGCAATTTTGCAAGGTAATTTCAATCGACCATTTAAAGGATCTGTTACATGCCGCAATCGACATGATCATGAGGCATCACAGGGCCCTTCTTTTTAATTGCCATAGGAATGATTGTAAGACTTCAGAAGTGGTTCAGAACGACAATTATATTTGGTTGGATTTTTACACTAAATTTTGATTTGTACCGTCCCCTTCTCACTTTGCTGCCCATGGGGCCTTTGTAATCACTTCCAGGCTGGCCCATGCCAACACGATCTGCCCCTGGGTCATTGTTTACACGGATGTACAAGCAGTGTTCTGAAAAAAAAAAACTATGCCGATCGCTTTCCAAACGAAGCTGTGAGCTGGTTGGGAGCATCGTTTGCTACTACAGCCAAAGTGTTCCGCATTCCACATTCCTAGTAGCCGAAAGTGTTCCGCTCTCTGATTGTTTAAAGCGATATTGCCCTGTGATTACCTGGAACTTCAGTTGATCTATTTCAAAGGATAATGCGATGACGAAGATTGAGTTTCGCTGTAGGCCTAACTTACGAACCCTACGTACTACACTTTAAACCAAATGTATGTAAACTAATCTGCTTAAACTCAGTCAGTTAAATTCTGTAGCATATAAACGAAAGTAATCGACAGAACTAAACGGACATCTAATATTCTAATCAGGTGTTTATGTGCTGTGTAGGACCTATTCCGATTCGAAAAGTGTCAAATTCTATGGAATAAGTTAGGAGTTGTATATTCCCCACATGCTTTGTGTGCTTTATTTCCTCCTGCTGTAATTGAAAATATGCGTTCATTTACGGCGAATCAAAGCCATGTAGCATTCCATAGCACGATTGAAAGAAAAGAAGCGAGAACCAGTCGGACAGATTAGCAAGGAAAGCTCCTCGTTTAGCATGGGTAGCAGATCTCACGTTAATGAAGTTGGGCCTGTAACTACTGCATCTGATTTGCGTCACCATACAGAATTGAATGTGTCCAAAAAGAAAACTGTCAGTTGACCAACGTAACCACAAGCCCAACCCCATTGCTCAGCAAGCTGCTGTTCTTCAGTCATTGTTTGTCGATGACTTCGGCCTGCGCTTTTGGGCAGCTCGCATGCAGACCTGCGAGCGGCAGCTACAGCTGGCAATTAACAAAGTCCAGACATGGGCGGTCAGTAATGGTTTCCAGTTTTCTCTGAACAAGACTGTGTGCGCCCACTTTTGCTGCTAACGAACACTAAACCCAGATCCTTGCCTGTGCTTGGGACAGGCACAAATTCCTGTTGTCCCACAGGCACGTTTCCTGGGTCTGGTGTTCGATTCCAGGTTATCTTGGCTTCCACACTTGCGTCAACTTAAAGACAAGGCTTTGTGGGTGCTTAACATCTTGCGGGTTTGTTGGGCGCTTCATGGGGTGCTGATCGCACTGCCTTGTTGAGCCTCTACCGAGCCCTTGTCCGCAGCAAACTTGATTATGCGTGCATGGTCTATGGTTTGGCTAGTGACTCTACTCTCCAGATGTTGGACACTGGTCATCATAGTGGCCTGCGTCTGGTGACTGGGGCATTTCGAATGTCTCCAGTGGTTAGCCTCTATGCTGAGGCCTCGGAGCTACATTTGGCCATTCGTCGGCGACAGCTTGCCATTCAGTATGCTGTGCAATCCAGTCCTGCTTGGTCCATGGTTTTTGGGCCAGACTTGTGAGTCGGTAGATGCAGGTTGGACAAGGGTGGTTTCCGCGTTAGGCTCCAGCAGTCCTGTCAGGAAATAGCCTTTGAAATACCCTGCGTCTTGAGGCTTGGAGGATGCCAGTGGCCCCTTGGCTTGTCCCAAGTGGCATTTTCATTTTGCTCCCGCGTCCCTCCCAAAAGGTTCCACTCTACCAGCAAGGTACTTGCAGGAGTTCCGGCGGCTGTGTTCTCAGTACGCCGGTTATCAGCGGCTGTTTACTGATGGATCAAAGTCAGATGTTGGTGCGGCGTCTTCTTGTGTGTGTAAGGGAGTAACGGTTGCCCATTGCCTTCCATCAGGCAATTCTGTGTTTTCTGCAGAGCTTTTGGCTTTCTGTTTGGTGGTGGAATGGATCCTTGACCTACAGGGCATGCATTTCATTATCTTTAGCGATTCCATGAGTGCACTGGAGTCCTTGGCGAATTACAATCCTCGGAATCCCTGACACAATGTGTCCAAACTTTGCTTTCCAACTTGCCTGGCCAGCAGAAAACCGTGGTTTTCTGGTGGATCCCGCGCCATGTTGGGATAGGTGGAAATGAGCAAGCTGATTCTGCAGCGAAAGAGGCCCTTTCTGGTCCTCTCAGAAGGAATCTCAGCCTTATTCCCTCAGACGCCTTTCCTACTCTGCGTCTGAGGTTACACGCTTTTTGGCAAACCTTGTGGGACAGACAGGACGGTAATAAATTACGAGCTGTTAAAGGCACTGTCAAGGAATGGCATTCAGCGTGTCGCCACAGTCGCCGTGAGGAGGTGGTGTTGGCCCGTTTGCTTATTGGTCGCACCCGACTTACTCACTGTTTCCTTTTGCTGGGGGGAGGGGGGGGGTTGACCCTCCTGAATGTTATTGGTGTCGACGGCCACTTACGGTCCAGCACTTCCTTGTTGATTGTCGCCATCTTCATGGTGTTCATCATCGTTTCCATCTTCTGCATGACATGGCGCGTCAATTGGGCGATAAGTCTGTGCTCCTGTCCGGTGTTTTACAATTTTTGCAGAAGGTACAGATGTATGACAGGATTTAGATGAGGGGTTTGAATAATATCTTTGTAATGTGTGGTGCAGTGTCAACCCGGAACACTGCACTGTGGCTGAAGTTGGCGCTAATGACCAAGCTGTCGACACGCAATTAAGCCTCAATCCCCCACCACTATAACCGGGTTTGCAGAATATACCCCCACCAGCAACCTCACTCACTGGCTGTGAAACTCCTCACCACATGAAGTAATACAATCGACAAGCAACACCGTTTCGACCATATTATCACTTCACAGACATTGAAGTCAAAACGTTGGGGAATTATAAGAATTGAATGTGGCACCTGCTAATTTGCTGCGACTGTAACATTTCATAATGCATTACTAGTTGTGCAATTGTATTCTGGGATGTGGAAACGAACTCCAGATGGCAATCTCACTTCTTGAAGGCAAAGAATGTCAGCATAATCGCAGAACCTGTGCATATCTTCAAATTTATTCAAAATGCTCCGGACATTTTAGGACCCTTTCACGAACGGCACCTTGAAGATTATCCATCGCCACTCACACTTGCCTCATTACTAAATACAAATAGTGTCAATCCTTTCTAACACGCCACTTGAGGAATCTTCACTCGCAGGTCACTGCACCTCGCTACACTACTTGCTGCACCAACCTCTTCTACTACCGTACATGCTGGCTATTCACCACGTCTACGTAGTCCTCTATATCTACTCACACTGTCTTTTTTTGCACTGACTCCATCTGCACTACCTACTTCCGCATTGTCTCTACTAGTACCACTCCTGCTAGGATTGCTTCTACTGACACATCTTTCCCCAACTCAACTTTGTCCAACACACTCAACAGACTACTAAATGAAGCATATGGTTATGGGCACACATAGTCATGATCTGATAATGATAGTTCTTGAAAGTTGTTGACTGATAGCACATGTATTTGCTCTTGCTGGCTCAGCCTTGACCTAATGCGACTACGGAGAGCCCACCAGCCCTTTGGCTGCTTAAAGCATGGCAATGCTGGCAGAGACGGGGAATTTGAGTTGGCTGCCAGCAACATCCTGCATTGCATCTTGTGCTTACACAACCACACTGCCAGCCACAGATGCAGAGGTTACGGAGCTGCCATGTGCATGCTCTCCATGGGCATTTAAAAGAAAGAGGCATACATTTTCAAATGATGACAGAGACCCTTTTTGCTGCTGAAGCACTGGCACTCTTTGCTCCATGTTCTCTTGCAACTCTGACGCACCTGCCCACGAAAATTTCAACGTAAGCAACAAGGCGTATAATCTGCCACTATCAGAAGAGCAGGGATCTTATGTCCGTTACAATGTCCTTTAAGTTATCAAGCTGAATGCTGTTAGTCAGCCAAAGTGTCAATCTTCGCACACCTGAGCAACAATCAGTCATACCGTCAGTTAGATCTTGTCACTGTTACAGAGAGCCGTAGTTCGTCAGGGCCCGTTTCGTAGGGTAGCCCCTTCGTAGGGTAGATCACTTCGTAGGGTAGCCAGTCCACTTTGAAAGCCACAGACTGTTCACAATCATGCATGCTGGTTCTAAAGCCATTCAGCAGTATACCAACAGCCCTCATGCATTGCCTTTCAGCTCATGTTTTTAGCATATCTTGGAAACCTTTATTCTCCCGTAATGAACAGGCAGCCTCAACATCATGCAAACTCAGAAAATTGGTCAGGGCATCACGTAGGTGAGATTAACAAGGAACGGCCACCCTGGTCAGCAACCATAATTGGGAGTGCGGGATTCGCACATTAGTCAAACTCCCTTGGTATGGTAGTTTCAGCCAGTTTTTGTCCCTCTTGCTACATCCTGTTCCACTGGGTCCATTTCACGTATTTGATAATCATTGTCCACTGGAAAAACATTGGCCGCCGCTACTGCCACCTCACATTCATCTATCACCTCATTTGCCAGGCGTGATGACGACTTCTTTAGCAACATTTTCCTTGAAATCAGCAATTTCACCGTTATTGTCTACACCAATCTTGGCACTACTTTTGCCCTCACCGTAGTTCCCTCCAGAGTCAGAATCAGTCCATCCTCCTCCACCAACCCTTCAACAATTTATGCAAATTGTGAACTGTCATATCTTTACTTTTGGCTTCTCTATGAAACCCCGCATAAGACTTGTCTGAAACTATTCCAGGTCATACCTGACGCTCACTAACTACCGTCATTGCAAGGAGATCGCTTTGCAGAAGTTGTTATCTCTTCTGCCATTTTCCTGCGTCCTTTTATGGCAGTAATGATGGATCTCGTGTGACGGAATTGTTGACACTGCACGGTTGCATTTTTGTCATGTTCCTAAATTGTTGCAGTCGATGATGCTGATATTCCTCTCTCCTTAGTATTAATAATGTAGATTCCAGTTTTATTAGGGGGCCTGGAAGAAGTGTACGTTCAATAAGATAGAAAGCAACACATTTCAGGAAGCATTTAAAAATGTAATTTCGTTAAAGTTTCAAAATAGGTCACTCAAAATCGTAATGGGCAAAACAAGCAAAACAAAATGGATGCGATGGTTTCATTATTCAATATAAAACTTTAAAAAAATCGAAGAAAAACGGTACATCACGTACGTGATGCCTTGTTGGGAGGCAGGAAGCACGGAAATTGCTTCGCCTTCCACTTGTGCAGCATATTTTTATACAAATTCAAGCAAGTCTGTAATTTGGTAGAGGTTTAATTAAAAACTGATGACTGCACAACTTCAACAGCATTAGGTCACAGAATCCATTAATCTATTGTCGGTGTAGTTGTGTACTGCTGCCAGCTTGTTTGAATTATTGCCCGACTTTTCAGGTCTTTCAGATTTGTCATTGCAACAGACTCGTACAGCAGTATTTCAGCCGAAGTTGGAGATAAAGAGAAGGTAAACACGTTATAAATTTTCGGTGATTAGTCGACCACTGTGAAGTTTTTTAATGATGAAAGTGTCATTTGGGGATAGCATAAACATGAGCATAACGGAAGAATAGAATATTTTACGGAGATTGCTATCATTATTTAGCGGCGGTCACTGTGACATGTATTTGGTGTTTCTCTGTCCTTTAATGATTGTGTTCAAGCAGAACCAATTGCTTTTCAGTTGACACTCATTAATTTCTCCAGGTTACAGGCTTTAAATCGTGTTTGTTGACAAACCACATCTTGTATCTCCCACCTTCTTCTTCTGAGTTTAGGTAAATAAGCTTGTGATATCCATACACGACTTGGTAACATTGTTTTGAAGTTTGGGTTTCAACCAGGTGTTGCCTTGGTCCGGATACTCTTTTGGTGTAATGAAACTAGTTTCATTTGATGTAAACTTTAATACCGTCTTAGACAGTTGGAGAAATCCGAAATGGCTAATTGAATTAAGTTGAAATCAAAGACAATCTAACTTGCATTGTGTTAATATTTTAATGCATGCTTGTTCTATGTAACCTGTAGAATTGCTGTGTTAACTTATAAGTGTTTAACCTGTTTTAGAGTATCTCACGAGACGCTCTGTTCGAATGCATATTAGTAATGTTTGACAATTTACCGATGTTTTTATATCTTCAAACGTAATGTAATGTGTTCCTGAATGTCACTTCAACAGGGAACGTGATGGAATCATGGTAATTTCGAAATACAGTAACGATTTAGTGTTGCGATGACACCAGAGTAGTAAGACACTGGAGCAGAGACCTGTAGGACAGCATCACGTCACGTCAGAAACACCTCACTTGATATCCTGTCTTTCTTATTCTGTCTAGTGCGTATTTATTCTGTTGTCATCACTATGGTCCATGGTCGTGCACTGAATTTCCACCAAGTTCGTATAAAAGGCAAGTTCGCATATTTGACTCATCTTTGTTATGGAAGCCAGGAAGTTGCGTGAAGTTCAGCATGACTCGGATCACGTCTTATGACCTAGCAGTTTAGGAAGCCAGCATGACAGAACACTAGTCATGGTCAGGCACAATGAAGGCCGCTAGGTGATAGATGGAAAATCGGTTCATTTCGTGGTTGTTCTAATGGAACCGACTACATCATATGAGAACATTAACGGCCTCCTCTGAAGGAATAATGTCTACTTTAGTAGCACAGTTTAATTCTGTGCAAAATTCGTTGCAGCAAAATCTGCTATGAATCCAATCAAATAGGTCTAGCTTATTAAGCAATAATCGTTGAGGAGAAAAGGCAAAGCATTGCATTGGAACCTCCATGTTCTCTGCAGTACGGAGAACTTTGAGAATCTAATTGATCGATGTTTGAGTTTCCAATTTGTGAACTGTAATTTTGAGCGGCACTGTAATTAATTCGCGCTCTGTAGTTCAATAAGTGCAATATTCTTCTTCTGGCAAGTCGATTGTTCTTCATCCTAGTTAACTAAAAGCCAGTATTGGTTGCCTAACGTAACCAACCATCAGGTGCTGTTCCAGATGTAAACAGTTCCCAGCATATAAACGAATAGGCTCATCTACAAGCTTAAAAGAAGGCCATACTTTAATGGTGACATAAGAGAGAGAAAACAATGGCCACTACATTATATGTAATCAGATAATAAATTAAAACAACAAACCACAAAGTGAAGGGCCTAAAAGCCTTCAATTCCTTTTTTACTTTTACCAGGAGCATCGTAAAGGGTGGCGATAGGAGTTGACGGAGTGTTCATGAGCACCCAACTGAGGTAGAAATCCTGTATTTTGCATCCAAAGCCTACGTCAGTTCGTGAACGTTCCGGAAAGTTCGGCTTTTTTTCATTGCATTGGTAAAGTAAAATCCAGGAGACGTTTAATCATCTGGCCTAGATCTGGAAAATGAAAACTAGAGCTTCTCTCCCTGACCATCAGCCTTCACCGGCTATCACACAGTGCCAGCCAATCAGCTTCTGGTAGAAATATCAAATTTGTGCATTATACCTGCTAAATATTTCAGGATACTTGGTAGAGAAACGGAAGTGTGGAAAGAAAAAGTTAGTGTCGGTTTTCCAGCCTTCATCAAGTTATGTATTGGTTATGAGCACGTATATATTTTGAGTCCAGCAGGGATCGTAGAGCCAAAATATGAAGCTGGCATGAGAAAGAAGACACAATAAAACGGTTGCCATTTGGCGAGCCTTAGTAAACTAACATGGAACACGAAAACACAAAGCAATTTAGTTTTCGGAACTAATTGCGATGCGTGACTTTGTCAAACTAAAAGGTAAGATCATAACAAATACATGGGCAACAATCCCCTACACTTAACTAGTGGACGGACTCAAGGAGCTGTTCTCCTAGGTATTTTTTTTATGATCTTACCTTTCAGTGTGACCAAGCTACACAGCGTAATTAGTGCCGAACATTAAATTGCATTGTGTTTTCTCATCCCTTGTGAGTTTCCTAACCTCGTCAGGTGGCTACCTTTTTATTACGGATCAGAGGGGTTGTGGCAATTGACGCAATTATGTCTGACAGTAAGCAAAAATCGATAGCTTAAAAACGTCACCTACATATGCTAACATGTGAATATTCTCCCTGCATTTCCGCTATGGCAGTGATGTTAACTAATAACTACATGCCATGAAAGGTTAGCCTGCATATTCAGGAAATGCTACTAAATACGTTTACATTCAGGGAATTGTCAACCCCTTGTGTTATGTACATCAGAACTGCTAGATGGCGTTAACATTCACATTCACATTTCACATTCCTTAACGAAACCGTCTAAACACAAACTACGGAATAAAAGAATCAACCCTCTAGTTTCATTTCGCCTTCATGTCCGTGAAAACTTACTTAATAACCTTTGGGTAACTTAACAAAGCGTTTGAAAACTAAGCGGCATCCTTTCTGGTCTTACAGGCAAACTACATTAAAGAACACATTTTGCGTACTTCCTAAATTTTACTAAAGATGGCACTACCAATGTTCGAACGTTTTGCTAACTATTACCTCTTTACAGGTAGCCACAAGCACTGGGGCGTCAGCTTCGATAGGCATCTTGGTCCCGACTGTACATCTTTGGTTTCTACAGACTGGGTTCGATCCCAGTGGAGGGAAGTGTATATGTACGGATATTTCTCCGGTTGTTTCTCACCCGTTACACGAGGGATTTCTCCAGGTACTCTGGTTTCTTCCCTCAAGCGGCTAAAATACAACTAACACGATGGTGGTTCCTTCCACTTAATATTTTCGGCTTGCGCTTCAAAAAGCTCTAAGCTTACTGGTCGACACCTTTTATTTATTTATTATTATTATTAGAAAGTGCTGTGTCAGAATTGATAATTATGTGAAGGCAAGCCAAGCAGTGCTACATAAAAATAGAAAGAACGTTTTGCAAATTATCAATTTTCGTCTTCAGATTAGCACTAAAATTAAAGCATGGCAAAAGCCACTAAGTCATCCTACATTAAAAGCATAAATGTAGGATGTTTTATGCTTTTAATGTAGGATGACTTAGTAGCTTTTGCCATGCTTTAATTTTATTGCTAACCTGAAAACGAAAATTGATTATTTTCGGAACGTTGTTTGTATTTTTATGTAGCACTCCTTGGTTTGCCTTCACATAATCTGTTACCGTACTTTTTACTCCATTGAGAATTGATAATAAAACAGATGATTAGAAAAAAAGTTGATTTTGGAGTACCACAGGGCTCTATCTTGGGTCCAATACTTTTCTTGATATATATTAATGACATATAGGACTTGAGATGGAATTCTTACATACACTATATGCAGATGATGTGGTGGTGATGTCCATAAATGTAAACTTAGACACAATGAAAATGAATCTCCAGCAGGACTTTGATCAGATAAATGAATATTTTAATGAGAATGATTTATATATTAATGCGTCAAAAACATACTTTCTGCCAATAATGACATCACATATGAAAATAGAAAACGTTAACATTAAACATCATATAAAGGGCTGCACAAAATTAAACTGTAGATGTAAGAATCTTGAAAGTGTAAATGAAATAAAGTACTTATGATTATTAACTGACAAAAATTGGAAGTTCTACATTCATATTGAAGGACTTATAGTAAAAATAAGAAAAATGATACCGACACTACACAAAATCAGAGACTTAAACAATAAAATAAAAATAAAAGTATACGAAGCTTTAATCCTATCACAAATTAGATACGCATGTACTATATATGCAACCACATCGGAAGGATTAGTGGAAAGGCTTCAAAAATTTTGAATAAAGCAGCAAAAGTACTTTTCTCAAACTTTAACAAAACTAAAAAAAACATAGACGTATTTAGACAAAACAAACTCATGACAGTTAAAATATACTTTATTATACAATATTTAGACAAAACTATTATAAGAAAGAATGGAAAAACAAAATAGAAAGAGATACAAGAAAAACCACAATTGGTTAAAATTGCCAAATTATAGAAAATCATATGGCAAAAAAGAACTGAATTTTTTAATACCATACATTTTTAACAAGCTGCCAGAAGAACTGAGAAGCCTGACTTTAAATAACATTAAATACAGGATAAGAGATTATATACTCAAACAATAACTGTATATTTGCATGATTTTTTTATGTTTTTTTTAATATTATAATGTATATAATGTTTTTTATTATTTTTTAAATGTTATAGTATGAAAACTGACACATTTTTAACACTACTGTTATTTTTGAATTTATTGTTGAAACCATAACTTGTAAATTGTGCACATACAAATACTGTTGTATTTCATGCAGAGTGTGACAATAAACTATTATTAATATTGGTTAAAGTCATCTTGTAGATTATTTATCATTTCGTTATAGTTAAAATGTATTGAAATCATAATGGTATCATCTGCAAAAAGAAAGAGATTTGTTTTTTCAATATTATTTGATATGTCATTTGTGTAAATCAGGAAGAGTAATGGTCCCAATACAGATCCCTGTGGAACGCCAAATTTTGAATTTTTAAATAACTACTTTCTTCCTTTATTTTTACTAACATTTTCCTATTGCATAAGTAACTTTTAATAATATTATAGATTTTTCCTCTGAGTCCAATTTTGTCACATTTTTTAAAAAGAATTTCAGAATCAAAAGTATCAAAAGCTTTCTGTAAATCTACTAGAACTGTACCGACATATTTTCCTTCATTTAATGCCCTAGTTATTATTTCGTTTATTTCTACTAATAAGTCAGTTGTTCTCTTTTTCCTGGTGTATCCATACTATACATTTGTTAAAATATTTATTTTTTTTCCAGAAAATCCCTGAATTTATTAGCAAAAAAATTTTCTATTATTTTGTCTATTATTGATAAAAGCACAATTGGTCGATAATTGTTTTTGTCTTTTTTTTCGCCTTTCTGGTATATCGGCCGTAAAACCTGTATTTTTTAACAATTCTGGCCCTATTTCTTTATCAATCATTATTTTTATTTATTAATTTACAGATTGCAATTGCTGTGTTTTCTTTTGTCTATTTTATATGTTCAGTTTGTATTTTCTCTATCCCAGTTGCTTTTGTATTTTTTAATTCACTTATTATATTTATTACATCCTTTTCATTAGCATAATCAATATACATACTTTTTCCTACTATTTTATTTATATTTTCTTTTCTGTCATTCATTCGTTTAATTTTTATGGTACCTTCCTTTTTTATAACTATCATGCTCTTCCTTGTAGCTATCCTTGATTTGCCTTACTTGATTTGAGAAAATCGTATTAAAATCATTTGCTATCTCTCTAACATCAGTTCCCTTAAATGTTTCTACAATATCCTCATCAATATTTTTTTTGTTTTTTTTTTGCCGTTACTTCATTCATAACTTCCCAAATCGTCTTTTTATTTTCTTGCAACTTTCCTAACTTTTCCTTATAATAACTTTGTTTATTTTCTTTAATTTTTTTTATTTATTTGCTTTTTAGATGCTTTATATTTTTTGACTACTTCACTATCTATATTGGCAGATTTCCGTATTTCATTCCATAGCTTATTTTTATTTTCTATTTCTTGAATTAATTTTTCTGTAATCCATTTTTTCTTTTCTGTTCTGTTTGACTTTTTTTTTAATATTTATTTTATTTCTTTCATTATTCCTATAAACATTATCTATCTGTGTTATTATTTGTTTATACACTTCATCCGGTTCCTTTATAGTGTCCAACATTCCCCAATCTATTACCTTCATTTCTTTAATTATTTTTCCATGATTTTTTACAGTATAATTCTGTCGATGTTCTTCGTTTATGTTAATTTTTTCCTTGCTACTGTTTCAGTTCCCAAAACCAACACATAGTGAAATAATGATCATATATTTTCTCTGTTAATATTCCACCTCTTGCTTTGCACTTATTATTTTTTACGTATATGTGATCAATACATGATTGTTGCAAATTTTCTTTATTTTTAAAAACTATTTCTTCTCTTGTTGGTGAATTT
>JAHWFP010164087.1:73348-84209 GCA_023313725.1 Lithobius niger
TTATAGTAGAGCACTGGGCAAAAATCATTAATGTTGCTGTTGGGACTCTTTGCCCTCACCTGGAGATCGAATCACTGAACCGATTTTCAAGTTCTATAGCTTAAAACGTAGGTATGGACAAGGCCTAGGGCTTTCGCATGCTATTTTATTGTGACTGCAATATTCTTGACACGGAAGGCTAAATGGGCTAGAACTTTTGCACTCACATAGATATCAAACCAATGAACCGATTTTCAATTTCTATAGCTTAAAATGTAGGTGTTAACACCGACTAGCGCCTCTTGAACACGACTTGATGTGACTACGGTATTCTCGTCTGTAGAGTAATTATTATTGTACAGCACTGGGCGCAAATCATTAATGTTGTTGTAGCGACTCTTTGCTGTCACCTGGCGATCGAACCACTCAACCGATATTCAAGTTCTATAGCTTAAAACGTAGGTAAGGACATGGCTGAGGGCCTTTCGTATGATATTTTAATGTAACTACAATATTCTTGACACGGGAAGCCAAATGGGCTAGAACCTTTGCTCTCATATAGAGACCAATGAACCGATTTTGAATTTGTATAGCTTAACATGTAGGTATCAACACCGACCAGGGCCCTTTGAACACGATTTAGATATGGCTGCCGTATTCTCGTCGGTAGAGCAATAATTATTGTAGAGCACTGGGCAGAAGTCATTAAGTGGAGATACAAATTACAGCATATCAAGCTAAAAACACGAAATTTGGTACACAAGTCTTCTTACCATTAAAAAATCAAACCAGCCATGGACCTTCATGAAATACCCCAAATACCTTCAGCGCCTCCCTGCCCGTGCCCACTCCCATGGGATTGGGCAACAAATTCTTCCAGATCAAGTAAAAAACATGAAATTTGGTGTACAAGTCATTTTTAGCAGCATAAATCGAATCAGCTATGGAACCCCATGAAATAGCCGCAAAGGGGCTCCAGCGACCCCCTGTTTCCCCTCACTGACTTTTGCAAATTATTCTATAAGCTTGAAAATTTGTACACAAGTCATTCTTGGCAGTAGAAGTTGAACAAGCCATGGAATCTCCACGAAATACCCCACAAAGGGTCCCCAGCTCCCTCCTGTGCCCCCCTCATTGGTCATCGATGTTTCATGAGGTGCAAAGGAGGGACAAGGGATGCTGGGGATGCTGGTGGTAATTCGTGGGGATCCATGGCTGGTTCGATTTCTACTATAGAAATGATTGGCGTACAAAAATTCATAGTACCAAAATTCATAGTAGAACCGGTGAGTGTGGTAGGGAGACAGGAAGGGACCTTAGGGGGCATCTCGAGAGATTCCATAGCTAGCTCGATTTATTAGCTACGAACTGATTGTGTACTAAATTTCATTACTTTTAGCGCCGGTGCATACGTGGGGTCGCCGCATTTGCGGTTGCGGTCGCCGCTGCGGTACCGCATTTGCGGTTTGGTTTACGTGCCATCTGTTGGATACTGCACACGTAGTACCTGCGTCGACGTTGCGTTACCGCCCGCCACTCGTCCGCCGCTCGTGCGGCTGGTTTGCACCGCAGTTCCCCTCGTCAACGCAGCAGTACCGCAGCGTTAAAAAAATGCAATTGCGTCTCTGAGTATCTTCGATGACTTGAGCGGTGCACACGTCCGCCGTTTACCGCAAAAGCGTTACCGAACATGGCGTCCAATTTCGAAGAAATAGACATGGAATGTTTATTGGGGGAGTAAAGAACTATCCTTAAATATAAAATGTTGCTGCAGAAATGATTGAAGACTCATTGGGAAGTAATTAAAGAACTTATCCGATTTTTTTAGTTAATCTGCAAAGGATGTATAATATTTTCCCCTGGTACGTCTTAAATTAGTACATCAATGTACCAAACTTCGTCGCATTGGTTTTAAAATATATTTTTTGATCACGAGGTAGGCGAAAAAAGCAACATCGTCTCATTGGTTTCCAACTATAATTTTTTGTACACGAAGTTAGGGAACCGAACGCGCACATACATCATGGAAGCGGCACCGCAGCGTCAACGCGCATTAATAAAACGATGATGAACCGATGCTCAAGTTTTACAGCTTAAAACATAGGTATGAAGAAATCCTAGGGCCTTTTAAACGCTATTTTAATGTGACTACAATTATCGTTGTTCTTCTTCTTGGGGAAATTTTGCCCTCACCTAGAGATCGAACCAAAGAACCGATTTTCATTTTTATAGCTTTTAAAATTGAGTATTAAAAAGGCTGTCTTATAACAGTTATTTTAAGGTGATTACAGTATTCTTTTCTGTGCAATTCTTGCTGAAACAAAAAAAATAATGGATATTAGTATTAAAAAACGCTTAAGCGTATAAAATATGGATGTAAGCCTTAAAAAACATAAAGCCCTAAAGGAAAAGATATTAGAAAAAGACATGTAAGCCATCAGCGTCGCACTAATACGTGTAAACAAGCTCCAGCTTGTTTTTTTGGTGGCTGGGGATTCTTTTACACGTATTATGCGACGCTGATGGCTTACATGTCTTTTTCTAATATCTTTTCCTTTAGGGCTTTATGTTTTTTTAGGCTTACATACGTATTTTATACGCTTAAGCGTTTTTTAATACTAATCAAGGCCTTATGTAAACCTCAGCATGAACTTCCGTGTTAAACGTCAAGCTTTGAACTCCTATAGTTTCGCCCAAAATTGACATAGACCAACGAAATTCGGTATTTGGGGTTGTGTCATAACTATTTCACCGCATTACAAATTTTAATGACAACAATTGAACCGTTCGGCGTCCACAGCATGGTCAGTTGTTGTTGTTGTTGTTGTTGTTGTTGTTGTTGTTGTTGTTGTTGTTGGGACTCTTTGCTCTGACCTGGAGATCGAACATCTGAACCGATTTTCAAGTTCTATAGCTTAAAACGTAGGTATGGACAAGGCCTAGGGCCTTTTGCAGGCTATTTCAATACAACTACAATATTCTTGACACGGAAAGCCAAATGGGCTAAAACCTTTGCTCTTACCTAGAGACCGAACCAATGAACCGATTTTCAATTTATATAGCTTAAAATGTAGGTATTAACACCGACCAGGGCCTTTTGAACCCAATCTTGATATAACTGCAGTATTCTCGTCGGCAAAGCAATTATTATAGTAGAGCACTGGGCAAAAATCATTAATGTTGCTGTTGGGACTCTTTGCTCTCACTTGGAGATCGAACCACTGAACTGATTTTCAAGTTCTATAGCATAAAACGTAGGTATGGACAAGGCCTAGGGCCTTTCGCATGCTATTTTAATGTAACTACAATATCCTTGACACGGAAACCCAAATGGGCTAGAAATGTTGCCCTTACCTAGAGGTCGAACCAATGAACCGATTTTCAAGTTCTGTAGCCTAAAACGTAGGTTTTTTAATGTAACTACAATATTCTTGACACGGAAAGCCAAATGGGCTAAAACTTTTGCTCTCACCAAGAGATCGAACCAATGAACCGATTTTCAATTTGCATAGCTTAAAATGTAGGTATTAACACCGACCAGGGCCTTTTGAACCCGATTTTGATGTGACTGCAGTATTCTAGTCGGCATAGCAATTATTATTGCAGAGCACTGTATAGAAATCATTAATGTACTCTCAGCCCTCGCTTGGAGATCGAACCACTGAACCGATATTAAAGTTCTATAGCTTAAAACGTAGGTACTGACAAGGCCTAGGGTCTTTCGCATGCTATTTTAATGTAACTACAATATTCTTGAGACGGAAAGCCAAATGGACTAGAAATTTTGCCCTTACCTAGAGATCGAACCAATGAACCGATTTTCATGTTCTATAGCTTAAAACGTAGGTATGGACAAGGCCTAGGGCCTTTCGCAGGCTATTTTAACGTAACTACAATATTCTTGACACAGACAGTCAAATGGGCTAAAACTTTTGCTCTCACTTAGAGACCGAACCAATGAACCGATTTTCAATTTGTATAGCTTAAAATGTAGGTATTAACACCGACCAGGGCCTTTTGAACCCGATTTTGATGTGATTGCAGTATTCTAGTCGGCAGAGCAATTATTATTGCAGAGCACTGGGCAGAAATCCTTAATGTACTCTTTGCCCTTACTTGGAGGTCGAACCACTGAATCGATTTTAGAGTTCTATAGCTTAAAACGTAGGTACTGACAAGGCCTAGGGTCTTTCGCATGCTATTTTAATGTAACTACAATATTCTTGAGACGGAAAGCCAAATGGGCTATAAACTTTGCTCTCACCTAGAGATCGAACCAATGAACCGATTTTCAATTTGTGTAGCTTAAAATGTAGGTCTTCACACCGACCAGGGCCTTTCGAATGCAATTTTGATGTGACTACAATATTCTCATTATATTATTGCCAGAGCAATTATTGTTGTAGAGCACTGGGCAGAAATAATTAATGTTGTTCTTTCGATTCTTTGTCCACACCTGGAGATCAAACCACTGAACCTATTGTCAAGTTATATAACTTAAAACGTAGGTATGGACAAGGTCTAGGGCTTTTCGCAGAGCATTGGGCAGAAATCATTAGGTGGAGTAACAAATTCTTGCAAATCGAGCTAAATACATGATATTTGGTACACAAGTCTTTCTTAACAGTAAAAATTGAACCAGCCATGGACCCCCATGAAATACCCCAAGTGCCTTCATTGCCTTCCCGCCTCCCCAGCACCCCCCCCCCCCCTCATTGCCTCCTTCCAGGGGCTTCGGCAACAAATTCTTACAGATCAAGCTAAAAACATGAAATTTGGTGCACAAGTCATTCTTAGCAGCAAAAATCGAGTCAGCCATGGAATCCCCATGTAATACCACCAAAGGGGCCCCATCGCTCCACCTGTGCCTCCTCACTGAGGTTTGACCCGCAAATTTTTGCTAAAATCTTGTAATTTAATACACAAGTCATTCTTAGTAGTAAAAGTCGAACAACCCATGTAACCCCCAAACGGCCCCCAGTGTCCTCCTTTGTCCCCCTCATTGAGATTTGATCAACAAATTCTTGCAGATCGAGTTAAAAGCATGAAACTTGGCACACAAGTCATTTTTAGCATTACAAATTAAACCAAGCATGGAACCCCACAATATATCCCAACGGACCCCCTAGCGCTCTCCTGTGCCCCTATCTGATGCTTGACCAACAAATGATGGGTATGGGAATTAACTTAAATCTTAAAGCTAAAAACTGTTGTTTGAGTGAGTGGAACTTTGTGTGGTTCGAATTTAATTGTAGTTAAACGATTCGTTCCTTATTTGCTAGAACAGTGAGAGAAATTGCTTTGCTAATGCACAATTTGTACAAGGTTTGTGTCCTGATGCAACGCGTCGGCTATTTTCACCTATCTGACTATAATTAGGATAAGAAGAATACACGCAAATAGATTAGGCCTTAGCATAGCGATGTGCCTTTTCTCTACACTGGCTGGCTGTGAGGTAAATTATGAAGTTAATTACCTAGTTAGGTTTAGAGAAACTTGTTCGGCTTGCAGGCTGCTTAAGCCGGTGGTGTTATTTTTTTCGCTTGAGAAGTAAATTAAATAATGGTGTTAAATCCTAATTATGAAACTTTTTCGGGCAAGCAAATTGTGAAATTAGTTAGGCTATGAATTTGGAATTAGGCTTAGATGTTAGGCAATTCAATTATAGTCTCAAGTTGCTTAGTAATTAAATTTGCTAAATTGTAGTAATTTGTTAAAGCTTATTACTTGTGACATAATTATGTCAGTTGCAGGTGAAATGGTGTACCACCTGTAGTGGCCGTCATTACTGACGTTACTTTTGCAAAAGAGTAATTGACATTGCAGTTAATAATACAGTTGTTGAAATTATTAACTTAAGTTCTAGCCTAAGTGCTAAGTTACAGACTGAGACGATATGGCAAAACCGTCTAGCCTGTTTGTTGAGTTTGACAATGAATGTGATACGTGGGATAAGTACTCAACGCGTATAGATTATTTCTTTAGAGCAAAGAAAGTTGCTGATGCAGATAAATCGGATATTTTAATGGCATCAGTGGGGAGTGTATTTCACCTAAAGTTCCAACAGATTTTTCGTATGAGGAATTAGTTAAAGCTATTCTAAACGATTTAGAGCCGCTTCCATCTGTGGTGTCAGAACGAATGAAATTTTTCAGAAGAGCTGAAAAGTCTAAAGGAATCATTAAACCAGTATGTTTCAGCTCTTAAGCTTCTAACTAAACATTGTGATTTCGACAGAATTAAGAACATTAACTGTGAAATGATTAGTGATAGATTCATTGGTGGTATTTTGCCTGAAAGAATTCAAATGGAGCTTTTAATGAAAACTTTAAGTTTATCTGAAACTGTGTCTCTTGCTCTGTGTCTGGAATCTGCAGAGGCAGACCAAGCAGAAATTCGTTCAAACATCAAATCTGTGAATTATGTCACTAAAAGAAACAAAACTTCTAAGTTTCGACCTAAAACCAGTTCAGATATCACTTGTTTTTGCTGCGGTCGCGATAGCCATGTAAAGTCTAAATGTAAATACAAAGATTACATCTGTGGCCGGTGTCACACCAAACGACACCTAAAGGTAGTCTGTAGAAAAAGCCCTAGTGCTCATGCACCTAAAGTAAACTCAAAATCATCCCAGAGTTTTACTCCCAAAAGCAAGACTAAAAACAAATACAACTATCGCAAAAAAGTTTATCTGCTTACCAAAAACGAATTTAGTGAGTTTGAAACTGAGGGTAGTGACATTAACAACCAATTTGATGATTCAACTAGTGATTTAGAGTCCGTAGTGGACTGTCGCTTGCAAAATAACACCATCGGCGTGAGCAGCATAACTGAACAAGGTTCAGCTTCAATTCAAAATAAGAAAGTAGTCATTAACCAAATAAAAATATCTAAATGGTACATTCCAGTCACTCTGAACGGAATTGAGTTACTAATGGAACAAGATTCCGGTGCAGATGGAACAGTCGTATCCATGGACTGGTACAACAAATACTTTTCTCATGTGCCATTACTAAATAGCCCATACTCTATCAACTCGTACACTGAAGAGAAGGAGTTAACCATGTTTCTAGTTAACCTAGAAGTAACTGTAAATGGCCAAACCGAGCATTTAGATGCTATGGTTTCCAAACACTATAAGTCAAATTTATTTGGCAAAGATTGGTTTTCTGTCTTTCGAGTAGGAAACGATGCCTTTTTTGTTCTCCAAACTAAAGTTAAACAGGTTAAAAACTTAAGTTAAACCCATCTGTGGTTAACACTAAGGAGATCGAAGAGGGGTTTGATCTCTTTTTGGCCCTAGGTTTGAAAAATTCAAAAATTACAAAGCCAAAATAAAGTTAAAGGCTGATGCGAAACCAGTTTATCTTTGAGTTCGCCCTGTCCCCCTTGCTTTAAACGAACGAGTTAACCAGGAAATTCAGCACCTTGTTGGCCTCGGTATTCTGGAGGCTGTGGAAACTTCCAAATGGGCGGCCCCCTCTGGTCACAGTTCACAAACCGAAAGGTGACATACGTGTCATCGGGGATTATGAAACCACCGTTAATCCTCAGCTAGAGGTGGACCATGTTCCCACAGCCACAGAGTTATTTAGTCAGTTATCAGGAGTGGTACCTTTAGTTTGATAAATTTGAAGGAAGCGTTCCTGCAAATTGAGTTGGATAAGGAGTCTCAAGCTGCTTTGACGATTAACACGCCACTAGGACTTTTCAGATGGCTTAGAGTGCCTTTAGGACTTGCCTCAAGTCCAGGAATACTCCAGCGTGTCATGACGCAAGTCACTAACAAAATTCCTAAATACATGCCGTTTTATGACGACATTTTCGTCAGTGGCAAGGGAAAATCCCATGACGAATCGTTGAACCAACTTTTGACTGCATTCCACGATGCGGGAGCTAAACTTCGTAATGACAAATGCAAGTTATCACGGCCTGAACTCAAGTATCTTGGTCACATGATCAACACTGAAGGTTTACACACCCTGCCAGAGGTTATTGAAGCCGTTACAAATGCCCCTAACTCCACTAACATACAGGAGTTACAAAGTTTCTTAGGATTCGTAAACCACTGTTCAAAGTATCTCCCAAACTTGGCACATATTCTTGCCCCAGTGATCAGGCTGTTAAGACCCAAAGTTAAATGGATCTGGGGAAAGGTTTGTGACAAGGCAGTAAATACAGTAACAGAACTTTTCGTTAAATCAAAGATACTAGTACATTATGACCCTAAAAAGAAGCTCAAGCTGGTTTGCTACGCAAGTCCTTATGGAATAAGTTCTAGCCTGATGCATATAATGCCTGATGGTGAGAGCAGACCAATAGCTTTTGCCTCCAGAAAATTGACAAAGGCAGAACAAGGTTATAGCCATTTTGACCGTGAAGTTTTACGAGCAGCCCCGCCGAAAGCGATTTCACGAACACGTATATGGCCAAAAGTTTATCCTTCAATCCGACCAGAAGGCTCTTCTTTGGGTTTTTGGTCCCAAAAAATGTATTCCCCAAATAGCAGCAGCGAGGGTTCAGCGTTGGGCAGTCCTTCTGAACGTGTATTCCTGTTATTTTCACCACAGAAAATGTAACAGCTGATGCGTTGTCACGTCTTCCACTCCCCAATGATGAGGAATTTGAACAGGCTGAGGAGCAGTACAATGTATTAGAACTAGAAACCATTTCTAACTTACCAGTTTTAAATGAAACGTTAGTTGCTGAAAGTCCGAGGGATCCTATTCTATGCAAAGTATTTAGATACGTTCAACATGGCTGGCCCAGTCATTGTGATTACCAGGATTTACTTCCATACTTTACTAGGCGTACTGAGATAACTGTAGAATCAGATAATTTATTTTGGGGAATCCGAGTCATAATTCCCGCAGCCTTGCAGAAACAAATGCTTAAAGATTTACATAGTTCCCATCTAGGAATTGTTAAGTTAAAAGGTCTCACACGAGCGAAGATCTGGTGGCCTTCTATGGAGGCCGCAATTGAGCGTAAGGAAAAATCTTGTGCAAACTGCCATGAGTTCAAGGAAAACCAATCACCAGGTCCTAAACACACGTGGGGGTACCCGCTCAAGCCAAATGCCCGTTTTCACGGCGATTTTTGTGGCCCCGTGGATAATTACATGTTTTTAATCATGGTTGACGCCCATAGTAAAATTCCATTTGTCCACAAATGAAAACCATAACGTCCAAAAAAGTGATAGGTATTATGGATACCCACATTGCCGAATACGGCTTAATTGACGTACTTGTTACGGACAACGGCCCTCAATGGTGCTCGAGTTTGTTTCAAGATTAGCTAAAATCCAAGGGTATTCGCCACCTAACAGGGCCAAGTTATTCGCCCTGGGTAAATGGCTTAGCAGAAGTTTTTGTCAAGAACTTCAAGAAAATCTGTAAGGCTGCGAGAAGGGATGGTCTCGGAGTACAAGACAGTATTAATGCAATTATAGAATCCAGTAGAATTACGCTAAGTACTACCACTCAAGCAACAGCAGCAAAACTTTATTTTAACCGTGAGTTTAAATCACGACTTCATTTATTGCTTCCGGATCCAATAGCAAAACTGAAACAGTGTCAACACAAACAAATTGCTAGTTCGCAAAATAAAACGTTGGTAAAGTTTACAGTAAACACGCCCGTGTGGCACCGTAACTTCAGCCGCACGTCTGGCAAGTTATGGCTACCCGGTAAAATAAATGCCGTACTACCACATGAAATCTATAATGTACTAACACAAGCTAACATAATTGTGCGTAAGGCAAGATGTCACTTAGAGTGAGAGTTGTAGAAAGCCCTGACATCGTAGACGCGATAATTCCTGTCGAGCCGTTGTCTAAGCTAAGTCCCGATAACTTGCCAGCACAGAAAACAGGGAATTCAGCGATGAATAATCCACCCGTTAATTACCCTGAGAATAGGTTTCTTCCACCGTCAAGCCTAGCCACGTAGCTGTCATGCCTAATCGTACCAGGAAATCGATTGGTTCCCGTCCTGCCAGTTTGTTGACGCCTCCGGCAAAGTCAAAGACGATGTCACCTGAGTGCACACGCACCCAGCCTGGCACTAGCCATACAAAAGCAGACAGACGTCATTATCATGACAGTCTTTCCCTTCAACCAATCACCGCCGACAATCCAGTAGGTGGTGTCACCAATGAACGTGTCGTAGAAAAAGATTTCTTTCCACCCAACAGCGCGTCCCTCTTTGGACAAGATTTGGAAACGGTTTAATGATAATGGGGCCATAGATTCCGACACTATTCAGCAAACTCCAAAACCAGTTAACAAAAATAAATCCAAACGGAAAGTAATTTCTCCAGGTCAACAGGTTGCTTCCGAAACATAAACCAAAAAACATTCTCCGGACTTAGGACGTCATAATCGACTAAAAAAGCACCTAATCGTTTGAACTTGTAAATTAAAAACGCACTAATGCAACTGTAACTTCGTTGTCTAGTTATTAGTTATTTGTTAGCCTAATAGAAGGTTATTTTTAAATTGTGCCGTGCCGGCAAATATGTGGCGTTTATTGTTATGTGTGCCCTGAATAGACAAGGTAAATTTTAATTGTTGTCGTGAGACAAACATGTGTTTGTAACTTGTTTTTCGTAAGGAAAACAGATTCCTTGGTTTTAATCTTATATGTTTTTTATTTTCATGGCATAACATCGACTTGTGTGTGCATGGAGCGAAAGTAAAGCCACTAAGTTAAAATGTAAGATGTTCTACCATAGATTAGAAAGTTAACTAGATGTTCCGTCTCACCTATTCCCATCCTACGCGGACCTCTAGCGGAAGTTGCGGCTACTAATACCTCTGCTAATGCTTTTGCCTACGAAGCAGCACGAAAGCAAAGCATTAGCAGAGGTATTAGTAGCCGCA
>JAHWFP010164087.1:84609-119807 GCA_023313725.1 Lithobius niger
CTATGGTTCTACTAAACAGTAGCTACGTTCTGCTACAATATCTGAAGTGCTGCAAACATCTTGAAAATTTTCTTCAAAATTCATCAAAATTCTCGACCAGAAGTTGAAAAATCTACAAAATTCAAAATCGCAGCATTATTATTATTAAAAAAAATTGTTATCTTCAAATATGTAAACTCATTAAAATTTAAGATAACCAACCATTTTCTCAGGCTATTCTTCAAAATTTTTTCTCTTGAGTTGTACAAGTGTTTAATTTAAGTTTTTTTTTAGCTTTCAAAAACGTCAAGCTAGTATACTGTGAAAGTGCATTGATAGCTCCCTTGCTCTTTTAAATTAAAAACTTCTTCTTAAGATCAGGCAGTGACTCTCAATAGAAATATATGTTATAGAAAAAATACACCTAATCGTTTCTTTTTGTTTCAGGAAGTTATGAATTTTTTTTCAGTTTTTTTTTATTTCTCTATCGTTAGTGTGGTGTCATCACGTGTGGGACCACAGTAATTAGCTATTCTTGTTTCCTTATGTTAACCCATCCTAGTTTAGTACACTAATAGGAGTGCCATACTTGTAACCATATAATTATGATTGGTATTGATCACCATAGATGTGACACGTGATCACTGTGTCACATGACACCTTATAAACACGTCCATTACTGTGCTTGCATTAAGTTGTGTTTAAGTCGTTACTTTGCTGGAGGAACACCACGCAATAGGCTACCGAGACAGTCCAGTATTGCTGTATCTAATCAATTAAATGTCACGCGCCTTACCATTCATTTTTATTACATTTCTGTCATCATCCACATCCGGTTATTCATTCCGTTTGCTGCTGATCGTGTAACCTTAACCGCATACAGTCCTTGTTTGCTGACGTATGAACGACTTTCCTGTTGTGTCTATTTCCGTGTTACGAAAGCTAATCAATTATTTTGTTGATACAGTACTTACTTGTTCTCTCATCCACTTGTTTATACAGACTTTTCCTGTTATTAATTGAATGCCACCGATTGAAATGACGTGTTCAGTACCGGTACGTTTTTCCTGTTGTACAATGAGAAATTTTAATCATTGATTTTGTCTATATGATTTACGTGTCGTTACATGATCGAGTGTTAGATATCTGCAATTGTTTCTCGTGCTAAGAACAGAAATGGATTTGGAAACATGTTGTAGATCGGTCTGCGATATTTATAGTCTGTATTGCCGGTTACTTTTTCCAGTAAGTAATGTTTTGTTTGAATGTTAAACTTTGTTAGCTGTAGGACTGGAAAAAAACGCTCAATTTTTACACTTCATTTCCTTCTTGTTGACCGAATACCTACGGTTCACCATCTATGTGTGGTGCAGTGGCAACCCGGATCACTGCACTGTGACTGAGGTTGGCGCTAATGACCAAGTTGTCGACGTGCCATTAAGCCTCATCCCCCCCCATCTATGCATGCCTTATTAGTCAGCGACGTTATGTCATAACGTATTGTCGTTGTCCTCGTTCATCCTTCCTCTTGACATATCACATGGTGAAATGGATTTGAAATCACCCTCTACTTAGCCTTATTTGTTTCGTGTATTTTGCAGTTAGGTTCCAATTTAGTCTTGTTTTGTAGTCATTTCGGTTTTCCATTTCTTCTAAATTTCTGTTTATTTATATGCATCGTCTTGCTTTTAATCTTCTTCAGTTTTACACAATTTGAAATATTGCTGTTGTAATGATGTGTTCACCACTTGCGTATCTTTTTTCGTTGGATAGTAACAGTTGAAGGTTTTTACTTGCTCTTGCGTGTTATTACACACACACATTTTAGACCTTTTACAGTAATTACTCGTACACCCTCGTATCTTTTCGTGTTGTACACTAACACACTTTTATTTTTTGGAGTTGCCTGTTATGTTTTCGTGTCGTTGCATGCCTGAGTTCTAGATATCCATAATTTTTTTTCTCGTGCAATAGCTTCAAAATGGATTTGAACACACGTTATAGACCGAACTAAGATATTTGTAGTCTGTATTTTCGATTAGGTTTCCAGTAAGTGCTGTTTTTTATGTTGCATTTTGTTAGCTGCAAGACAGGTATAAAAGGAGTGGTGTTTGTAGGCTTCGCATATTTTACTTTTACACAATTTGATTGTACTATAATACTGTTTTGAAATCAATAAAATATAAAATACACTTTTCATGGTTAAGTACAACGACCCAAGCCTTCCTCGTCACTACTAGGTCGTTACATAGGGAAGTTGGTTGCTATGACAACACGTTCTTCCTGTTTCAGAAGCATACTTGTTTCTGATTGGTTGTTGCTTTGTCACGTGACGTGTTGTTTTAATATCATCCAATTTGCCGGATGTGACGTTGTTGTGACGTCATTCTGTGTGAGTACCTGATTGGTTGACACGTCACGTGTTGTGTGTTGTCATACATTAACATAAGTTAAACCGGAAGTTGCCCTTGTTTTTGACCCGTGGGTTTTGAACTACTGTGAGCACTGTGAGTGTTGTTAAAAACGTCTAAGTACCACAGATATCGTGTTTCTTGTAATCATGCTTTTGTTCTGAAAATTGGCAGGTAGACGTCCCTCGTCCCGCAAAAACTACTTAAAATATTCCCATAGTTATGGTTTCTACCGGTAGTGCACTTTCGGTGCTCAGAGCACTTAACATGGATTTCCCTTGATAGGCCTAAAACGAAAGCGGGTTCTTCCCCACTATAAACTCAATTTTTCGGATTTCCTTCGAAAAATCACTAATTTTCAACTATGCAAAGTCGTTTATCTAAAGCTATATCTTTAAAAATCTGAAAGCCAAATCTTAAAATATCCAATTTTTATTCATGAAAACAATCTTAGGAAAGTCATTTCGTAAAGTGTTGATGTTTCGGCTTTTCTTAAAAACCTTTTTTTTTTCAAAGGTTGGCATGGTTCATAACTTTATTCCGTCAGCGTTTCTTCAATTACAAGTATGCGAAATTTCTGTTTTTAAAACAGTTATCCTCCTTCCAATAGCAAGTACTGCTATGTCTGTTTTTTTTTTCACTTTCAGTGGCAATATGCAGTTTATTTCGCCCCTACTGTATCTGTTTTAGATCTAATTTAGCAATTTGACTATGCCACATCTGTTTTGTATATGAGACACAATGTCTGTTTATTCTCTTTTCTTTGGTTATAGAAATTATTCTTGCTTTTGTTTCGCTCAGAACAGCAGGTTCTTCTTAATTTGATTCAGTTTTACCCACGAGTGCAAATTCTGCAATTTGTGTTCATTTCTGGATGGGGATTAATTTTCACCTCTTGTGAAGTTAGTTGTAATTATAGTCGGTCACAGTTTGTCTTTGGGTAAAATTCTAAGAAGCTTTTGGGTGCACGAAAGTCGTCTTAGGACGCAGATGTCATCGGACAATTCAAAGTCATCATCCTTGCACAGATGCTTTACGGAACTACTTTTCATGACTCTTGGAATCTATTACTCAGAAATATACGTCAAGTTTGAGAAATACAGTAATCTTTTCATGTTCATCAGCAAAACAGGGTATATCTTTTGGTGTTATAGAATACATCTTTATGATTGTAGCCAAACGCACATCTTTTTTCAATAAAGATTTAACATGGTGAGAGCGTAAAATAATTGCCTCCTATATCTGTTTTACAAGATTTGTAAGCAGTGTTTCAGCATCTTGTGGGTTTGGGAGTCACAAATCTTGTATGTTGCCAATGTTTGCTGGAAATGAACACGTTCTTTAGTGCTAGCATCATTTCCACTTGCTTCAGTGCCAGAATTTTATTATAGTTATACTTACCTATTGCACGTCTTCTTACGAATTATCTTCTTTCTACTTCCTATTTGTAGGACCTTTTATTTCCTACAATACCCTTTTTTTTATTTCCTTTTATATTTTTTAAAAGGACTGCATTTGGCTATAAAACGAAATCATTCACAATGCTAAATCAGTCAGCCACAGGGCTGGTTCTCTCCCTTTATGAGCCCTTCCTTGGATCACCAAAGTTAGGGTTACTATTCTTCTGAAACCTTCTGTAGGCCTGTTTCTTCTTACCCTACTATAAGCCTGTAGGATCTCTTGGCCTAATCTAACCGAAAGTTCCTAAGTCTGCTCTCTCACTCCTTTTTTTTCGTCACAGAGGGTGTCCCCCAGCTGTGTGCATACCGACTTTGAAGTGTATAGGTCAATTAATTTCGAATTGGTGAACTTGAAACCTATTAAGAATACTGGGCTGAAAAGTAGGCTTTTCCTCGTCAAAACGTCTAGAGCTGAGAAACTTTAGGGGTGTGCAGAGAATGTCTTCACCTGGCTACATACCAAGTTTCAAGTGGGTAGGACGATTAGTTCGTGATTTCCGAAATCTAACCTGTATTAACTGATGGGCGAAACCACCGCAGCATTGTGAGGGGTGGACGAGCACGCACGCCTTCCCTTCTCGTAAGTTGTGTGCCGTGTTTCAGGGCCAAGTACCGGATGTTGCTTGCAACACTGGCCCATGATGCTGTGACGAAAGCATTAAACAAGTTTAAATTGGTTTATTTTTTTTAATATAATAAAGTTTTCTTTATTATTTTTGTTAAATTAATTTCTTTGATCCTTAAGTCAGCCGAAGCAACTTAATGCTTGTATGGCTGAACCGGCTCAATTTTGAACATTACCAGACTTTTAGATAAGAAGAAATATCTGGTAAAGGGAGGTGCCAGCCCGGGGATTCGATCCGGGAAACCTCCGATCATCGTAGGGGCCGAAAGATTGTCCATAATTGGCCAGAATAGTTCCCATAGCCGCTGAAGGAGCATGGTAGCCTCTCACGCTACCCTGGCCGGTATCCCCTTTTCAGGGGTTCGACCAGATCCGCAAACCTCCAGGAACCAGGCTGAGCTCTCTCACAACTCAGCCACGATGACCACGGAAATTCATTCATTTAATTATGTTTAGGATAACACATATTCAGAGCAAAACGTTAAAATAGAAATATACTAAACCTTACCAGCTTAAATAATCACAAAATCTTGTTATAAAATCCCTTGCAGAACTTTATCAACTTAAGAAAAGAGAAGACTGCAATGGAAAATTTACCGCCAATCAGGTCAGTGCCTCTACAGAACTTATTAGCATCGAGATATTCGCGCTGGCAAGACCTCATGAGAATGGCAATTGTCTTATGTTGCATGGGAATATGCGTTTATCAACTCTATGAGCGAATATCCTACTATTTGGAAGAACCTACTTCATTTGACGTTATTGTCACTCGAAACGAATCCATTACATTTCCTGCTGTCACTATCTGTCCATATTCTTATAATTTTGAAAGTGCTATCTTGTTGGGCATGAACAGGTTGATGAACAAAACGTTCACAATGGATGAAGCAAAGGAAATCTCATTCGAAGAATATGGCCTGGACATTGACAAATTGTGGAGAGAAACTAAGATGAATCATGAGGCGTTTACGGTTGATGCTGAAACAGAAAAGGTACAGATTATATTTATTCACATAATTGGAAGATGTACGGGTGGTATTGAAATTATCTTCAATTAGGATGTTATCGGACCAAAAACTAGAAGTGGCAAAGGAATCCGCCAAGTTAACAAATGCTTTGAGTATTGTGAGTGATGGTATTAGAACACTAAGCTATTCTGCCCAGACTAATTAACAAATACAAAACCAATCAAAAAACAGTACAGGTAAGCAACACAAGAACAAAATCCTTTTCGTTTCCATTTTCGATTGCGTTTTCTGCAATTCTTTGCTTTTTCGTGTTGAAGTTCGTCGTAGTTTTCGAAATAATGGATAGAGAAACAAGAAATCGTTTTCTGTTATAGAATTAAATACTACAGGGAAGCTTCGTGATTAGTTTTGTCTATTTGATTGCTATGACTAGGAGAGAAAAGGGCGGTCAAGGTGATGTCAGAGTTGGTTATTTTGACATGCTGCAGCAGTCACAGTGAGGCAACAGGATGATAAAAAAAAAACGGGAAAATGAACGAATAAAGTCCAGAAAGAAGACAATGAAAATGCAATCTGCTAAATGTAGTTCTCGTGTTGCTTACTTGTACATACATGTTTTAATGGTTATTTAATTGCTATTGGCATTTGGGAAAACAAGTTTGTGTTTTGAAATTGCAACTTGCAGTGGCCAAAGCATTTCGTAAGTTAGCAAATTCCTTTACCACTTGTGGTTTTTGGTCTGACGTCAATACTTAAGTTGTGTTTATGTTTAATTAATTTTTTGTACCCTTGTGTCAGTTGAAGCTACTGAAGTTTAGTTAAGTGAGGTCAAATCTTAGGATTGTAAGTGAGAAACATACGATCAGGTAGCCACCAAAACAACTCCAGAATAGCCAGACCACTAAAAGATAGTGGCTACTTGTTCGCAATTGTATTTGTCTGCAAATTGGATTACAAATTGGTTCAAATAAGGTAAATCTACATAGCTCCAATCACTTTATTAAACTCTCTCAAACAATTTTATGTTTTGATAGGAACAGTATGAAACAAAAGCACAAGCCACGCCAGCGTCTGACTTGGACCCATCAGTAAACAGCCGCTGATAACCGGCGTACTGAGAACACAGCCGGCGGAACTCCTGTAAGTACCTTGCTGGTAGAGTGGAACCCTTCGGGAGGGACGCCAGAGCGAAAATGAAAATGCCACTTGGGACAAGCCAAGGGGCCACTGGCATCCCCCCAAGCCTCAAGACGGTGGGCATTTCAAAGGCTATCTCCTGACAGGACTGCTGGAGCCTATCGCGGAAATCACCCTTACCCACCCTGCGTCTACCGACTCGCAAATCTGGCCTCAAAACCATGGACCAAGCAGGACTGGATTCCACAGCACGTAAACGCACAGCATACTGAATGGCCAGCTTCCGCCGACGAATGGCCAAAGGTGGCTCCGAGGCCTCAGCATAGAGGCTGACCACTGGAGAAGTTCGAAATGCCCCAGTCGCCACACGCAGGCCACTGTGATGCACAGTGTCCAACACCTGGAGAGTCGAGTCACTAGCCGAACCATACACCATGCACGCATAATCAAGTTTGCTGCGGACAAGGGCTCTGTAGAGGCGCAACATGGCAGTGCGATCGGCACCCCATGAAGTGCCCGACAGAACCCGCAAGATGTTAAGTGCCCGCAAAGACTTGTCTTTAAGTTGGCGCAAGTGTGGAAGCCAAGATAACCTGGAATCGAACACCAGACCCAGGAAACGTGCCTGTGGGACAACAGGAATCTGCGCCTGCCCCAAGTACAGGCAAGGATCTGGGTGCAGTGTTCGTTGGCGGCAAAAGTGAATGCACACAGTCTTGTCCGGAGAAAACCGGAAACCATTACTGACCGCCCAGGTCTGGATTTTGTTAATCGCCAGCTGTAGCTGCCGTTCGCAGGTCTGCATGCGAGCTGCCCGAAAGCGCAGGCCGAAATCATCGACAAACAATGACTGGGGAACAGCAGCTTGCTGAGCAATGGGGTTGATCCCAATAGCAAACAAGATGACACTAAGAACCCCTCCTTGAGGCACACCATTCTCCAAGACAAACGGGCGGGAAAGAGTCGCCCCGACACGAACACGAAAAGAACGGCCTGAGAGGTAGGCGGAAAGCAACAGTGGCATCCGTCCCCTCAAGCCACAGTTATAGAGATTACGGAGAATCCCATAACGCCAGGTCGTATCATAAGCCTTCTCCAAGTCAAAGAAAACCTGAACCAGATGTTGACGCAGGCGAAAAGCCTCCCTCACATCCGATTCAAGGGCAACCAGATGATCGATGGTTGACCGAAAACGTCGAAAGCCACACTGGGACGCAGATAAGAATCCGCGTGATTCCAGCACCCAGACCAACCTCTCACTGACCATCCGTTCCATAAGTTTACAGACACAGCTAGTCAGAGCGATTGGGCGATAACTGGAAAGAGCAGTAGGGTCTTTGCCCGGTTTCACAATCGGGATGACCACTGCTGTCTCCACGCTGCCGGAACAGAGCCTTCTGCCCACACACGGTTGAACATCTCCAGCAAGAACTGCTGGGAGGCAAGAGGCAGATGTTTCATCAGCTGATAGTGAACATCATCAGGCCCTGGGGCGGAGTCATGCGACTTGGACAAAGCTGAAACAAATTCCTGCCTGGTGAACGGTAAATTGTACTCCTCTAGCCCGTCGGAGCGAAAGTCTAGAGAGTGAGCCTCTTCTCTATGCTTTATTCTGAGGAAACCAGGATCATAATGGTTATCACTCGAGACCCGCGCAAACGCAGACGCAAAACAGTCGGCGATATCCGGCGCAGAAGAGATCACGGAATTCGCCACCTTCAGCTGTGAAACCGGGGAAGACACGTTCCTCCCCGAGATCTGGCGCACCTTCCGCCACACCTGCTGAGAAGGCGTGGAGCGCGTGATCGACGAAACATAAGCTGTCCACGAAGCACGTCTAGCCTCACGGATGACATACCTGGCACGGGCACGACAGCGCTTAAAGGCTACAAAGTTGTCAGTAGTTGGGATGACCGTAAATGCACGCAACGCTCGCCGGCGGGCCCGAATAGCCCGCCCGCAAGCAGGCGTCCACCACGGAACAGGAACCCGCCACGGCTGTGTGGACGAACGCGGGATAGTAGCATGAGCAGCAGCAAGGACCACGTCAGCGAAATGAGTGGAAAGTTCATCCACATCAAAAAAGTCCTCAACCGCACGCTGAAATACAGCAGCCTCAGCAAAGGCTGACCATTCAGCACGTTTAAGCGCCCACCGGGCTGGCGTGGAAGCCACAGAACCCCCTTGTGTCGTGGACAACACAACGGGGAGGTGATCGCTTCCATGCAGATCGGCAGTGACAGCCCAAGTGAAGTGAACTGGGACGGCAAGGGAGCAAAAGGCTAAGTCCACTGCTGACCAATTGCCCGTGGCCAGGTTACAGTGTGTCATGGCTCCATCGTTCAGGATGCAAACGGACCCCCTCTGCATCCACTCCTCAAGGATGCAATTAGGATTACAGGCTGAGACTTCATTGCTCTTTTTCTCAAATCTTCTACCAACTGCATAATTGTCCTTTTGAAGCATAAAGATATTTTGTTGTTTGTGCAACATACTTTTGAAGGGGCGCCAGAATTGAACCGACACGGAGTTAACTCCGGAATTTTCTTAAATACTGACCCGTTTGTGACCCGGAATTACAGTAACTCCAGATTCGTAATTTGCTTTAAAAGTGTCTGTAAAAATCCGGAATAGTAGTAACACGAAATTACCATAAATAACATCCCTGTCTTGCTCACGCTGCCACGTTCGCTGCAGCTAGACATATAACATCAGAAATCACAACCATATTAATGTCAAATTAGACAGGAGTTAGGGTAACTCCGTGTTACCACAATTCCGGATTATTTCAAACACTTTTAAAGAGTGTTTGAAATAATCCGGAATTGTGGTAACACGGAGTTACCCTAACTCCTGTCTAATTTGACATTAATATGGTTGTGATTTCTGATGTTATATGTCTAGCTGCAGCGAACGTGGCAGCGTGAGCAAGACAGGGATGTTATTTATGGTAATTTCGTGTTACTACTATTCCGGATTTTTACAAACACTTTTAAAGCAAATTAAGAAACCGGAGTTACTGTAATTCTGGGATCCACACAGGGGTCAGTATTTAAGAAAATTCCGGAGTTAATATAACTCTGTGTCAATACAAGTACACGCTCCCCTTTTGACTATTTGAGAGTTGAACGTTTTGTGGTTTCAATATTGCAGGCTGATTTGCACACACTTTTCCTGTAATCAAATAACAATGCACGTTTGCAACAATGGATCGTGATAAGCTGTTTTAGAATTGAATTGAACTTATGGAGGGAAAACGAGGTTCAACTCATGCACTAAGCTAAGCTTAAATACAGTGTACAATTATGTTTTTTCTCTCAATGTTACAAATTTACAAACAACAAAGGGATTGTATTAGGTCTTGCTGGAGTTCTACGACACATTTCACGCAGTAAATCGTTCCCGTTTGACAAAGATTAACATGGAGTAAACAGACTAGATAACAGAATATCTGGAAATCAACGGTTTTGAGGAACAGTTATCTCAATATTAAACCAATTCCAACTCTTCAAATAGGCATTCATTTTCATAGGGTAACCTTCGGGATCCTTCTTGCTGGTTTTCTGAAGTTTATATCATATTATTTTTGCCCCAAATGCCTCAACACAAAGTTGAGTCTGTCAGCTAAAAAAACACGTTGCTATCAGTTACTGCTGTTCATGTATAAAAGTGGTACCTGAATACAGGGTAGTCTACAAAAACTTACGACCTAACATTTTCTAAATCCAACTTTTCTAGTTAGCTCCCCTTAAAACCAGAAGAGCACAGAAACCAATTATAGTGAAATGGGAAGACTTCTGTCTTCTCCTGGTTCTGTGGGGTGCTAACTAGAAAAGTTAGACTTAGAAAATTTTGGGTCGTCAGTTTTTTGTGGACCACCCTGTATACCAATTTGGGAGCGAGACACTAGCAGGTTTCTTGATCAAAATAAAATATAGTTGGGTAAGGTATATGGCATCGGGATACACATTTTAATGACTCAAATACATCCTTAGCATAGGGTTTTCAGTTTTTCGGCTTTATTTTTAGCTTAAGTTAAGTTATGTTTTGACTTTTCCCTAGCCAAGTTTAGTC
Source organism: Lithobius niger (assembly GCA_023313725.1). Taxonomy (NCBI): domain Eukaryota; kingdom Metazoa; phylum Arthropoda; class Chilopoda; order Lithobiomorpha; family Lithobiidae; genus Lithobius; species Lithobius niger. The sequence continues at coordinate 95,264 of JAHWFP010164087.1, forward strand.
GTTAGGTTTGTGGTGTTGCACCAGTGTTGCACCAATAAATGAACTGATGCCCTATTTTGTACATATTTCTCTGTGGGACTTCTAAGGTTGATAATGCTTTGATTACTTTAGTATTGTTTATTAATGTGGAGCTTCAAATTATTCTGTTTATTCATGTGGAGCTTCAAATTATTCTGTTTATTCATGTGGAGCTTGAACTTTGGCTGTATTATTATCATATTCTTTTTCGATTATTGGGTTTATTTACTTATATTGTAAGCAGATGACATTTTCATGTTATCGATAAATTATGACAAGAATGACAAGATCAAAAATTTACACAGTGATTTTCGCACATTGGATGGCTACTTGGAAGAAAACAACTTAATACAAAAACACGAAAAAATATGCTTTCGACCTTTTGTACTTTCACATATGGAAATTGGAAATTTGCATTTTTTTTATCCAATTCTAATCCCACAATAACAATTGGCATGTGTAACATGTTAACTATATTTTTTCAAAAAACAGATGAATGACACCAACACTATCAACATAATTAAAATCATACTAGCGGAGTCGCTCGCTTCGCTCGCTCATTCCGCTTCGTCTCGCTGCGCTCGAGGAGATTTCTTGCTGCAACACTTATGATACAGACAGACCTTCCACATAAAAAACGATCAAGCAAATTATAAGAGTGTAGTATGTTATCTCGAGCGAAGATCAATATTATTTTTTTACGTCCAAGGAGTCTAGCGAAAGATCAAACAATTTATCAGAAAAGCGTTGTTTCTGATGACAAACACTGATTTTCGTTAGCTTCGCTCACTCAATCAGCACAACATTTCCTCAGAAATGTGACTGATTCAATGTAACCACCAAAAACCACACATCACTTTACATGGGTTTTCTTGTTTTACTTATTTTAGGAATATTGTTCTTTACGTCCTGCTCAGTACAGATTTTTTCATAGGCGTCTTCACTTCACTTTCTGATGGTCCCTCACTTGGAGAAACATCTGCAGCACATCAGATGTAATCTCCTACGAAGGCGAGAGATGAAAGATTGCGAGAGCAAAGCGAGACACACATCGAAAAGGTTCAGTTTATGTGGAAATCGCTCGCTTTGCTCGTTCAATTCACGCACTGCCGTGCTGCAGAATCCTAGAAAATGACGCCCTTTTAAAACCAGATCTATGGGTCTATTTTTTCCATGCATCAAGTCGGTTGATACACATTATGAGCTTTCACATTGTGAGAACTCTCACGAGTGCTTTACAGCGTGATGAATTAGCAACATTAGGGGTCCTCAAATTGATTACCCTAAAAGTTGCTTTTATGAACTTTCGCGTATTGAAAATACATCGATGTAATGATCTTGTCATAAGTACTAGTTTCCAGAACACACGTAAGTAGTACACGGCTCGTTTTTGATATTTTACATGCAGTTTCCCAGTAGGTCTACTAGGCCTACTAGGCCTACTGCACATGGCGGTTTTTTTTAAAATTTACATGTGGTTTCCCTTCCCAACATCTAAGGGGAAATGGTCCCACGATTCCTACATACGCTTCTGTTAACAACCTCCACTGCATTTTGATCAATGCACGAAGCGTGATCCGAAATATTGGGAGCTTTAAGGATCTCATCCACGAGGGTCTTTTTGACGTGATTTTTTTTGGTTGAGTCATGGTTGTTTGCTAGTTTTCCGGATGCGATGCTGGGGGGATCGCCCCTTTATCAGGTTTTTCGGAGGGATCGGGGGAATAGGGGGGGTGGGTTACTAATACTTCACCGCTCCAGTTTGCCTTTTACATTGGTTGAGACCAGCGAGAGCTGCGAGGGGATGGTGTTGTCCTTGCCTTTGAGCAAGCTTTCGTTTATCCTTTGTTACCTCCCGAATAGTTACATAGACACAGATATACTTAGCATTTGCACTTTCATCGAAGGATCAATTAACCCAGAGCATTCTAATATTTTATTGGGCGATTTTAATCTCTCTACTGTTGATTGGAACCAGAATGATGCAATTGACTGCCACCATAGATACTTCCTCGAATTAATTGCACCCCTCGGTCTCCATCAGCTTGTGGATAAGCCAACAAGGGGAAATAATATCCTCGATCTGATTTTCACTGATGATGATCGTCTGATCTACAACTTATCCGTCGGCGCCCATTTTGGTCGCAGTGATCATTGTGTGGTTTATTTTTCGGTAAATCTTTTGCTTTTGGGTGGGATTGAAACTTCAGGCCAGCCTTCTTCTGGGTTAAAGGGCCGGATCGATTATGCCAAACTAAAGTCTTCCCTTTCTAGTATTGATTGGGATAAACTAATTTTTGACTTTCACCGGGATATTGAACCTGCATGGACCAGTTTCAGTGCGATCCTACAGAATCATATAGCTCTTTGTAGCTATCAACCACGAATACACTCGAAGGTGGGGAAGGGTCTACCACACCACATTAACAAACTTCGTATTAAAAAGCTAAAGCGCTGGAGAAGCCTCAAATTTGACCCAAGTCAGGAAAATCGTATTGCTTATAATTCCGCACGGAAAGAATATTCTGATTCTACGGAGGCTTGGCATAGTGCCCAGGACTCTATGGTAATCCGGGAGGGAAAAGTGTCTGCATTATTTAAGCATTATCGAAACTTAACAGCTAAGCCTAGGGCCCTTCCTCCACTTAAGGTGGGTACATGTTTTATCACTGATAATCGAGACAAGGCAGAGAAGTTCAGTGAAGTATTTGCCTCAAATTTTATTCTTGATGATGCTGACACACAAGTGCTGCAACAAAATCAAGCTGGGCTGACCTCCTCATGCTCAACGATCTCTTTCCATCAATCGGCGGTAACTGAAGCCATCAGGAAACTAAATCCAATCAAATCAATTGGCCCAGATGGGTTGTCTGCTTTTCTCCTTAAGAGCATCGGTCCCATGGTTTGTTATCCACTTGCTAGACTTTTTGACCTTTCCTTTTCGCAGAGCAAACTTCCTCAAGTTTGGAGTCAAGCATGTATCATCCCTATCTTTAAAAAAGGCGCATCCTCCGACCCACTTAATTACAGACCAATTGCCCTTACTTGTACCTCGTGTAAGATTATGGAATCTATTATTCGAGATCGACTTATTAGGTATTTTAATGAAAATTCAATCATTCTCGATGATCAGTTTGGTTTTTTACCGAAGCGTTCTGCCACACATCAACTATTGCTTGTCCTAGACCGCTGGTCAAGTGCTTTAGATTTTGGTGTTCAATCTGACACAATCTATTTCGATTTCAAGAAGGCTTTTGAGTCGGTCGTTCATCGGAAGCTTCTGCTTAAGGTGACGAACAGTGGAATTATGGGTAAACTGAATGATTGGATTGCTGCTTTTCTTGGAAATCGGGTCCAAAGAGTTCTAATTGCAAATTCATTATCATCGGTGAAATCAGTTCCCTGCGGGGTGCCACAGGGCTCTGTCCTGGGCCCACTTCTTTTTCTGATCTATCTGAATGACCTTCAATTCGAGAACAGTGATGTTTTTGGGTTTAAGTTTGCTGACGACCTTAAGGTTGGCACTGAACTGATGAACTCGACCCTGTCCAATGATTTGATTTCGCAAATTAAAGTGGTCAATGGGTGGTCTAAATGTTGGCAGCTTCCCCTTTCGGTAGAAAAGTGCCACTCTTTTCACGTGGGTGCTGTACGGGATCTTTGCCAGTATTCGTTGGACGAGGTACCTCTCCCCTCGCTTGATGTAGTAAAAGACTTGGGAGTTTGGTTTACGCACGATCTTAAATTTTCTGTGCAGTGCCAAAGGATTTGCACATCTGCCTACCGCAGGTTGGCTCTTGTGGACAGATGTTTTAAATTTAGTAATAATTCTATCAGGGCCTGGGCCTTCAAGGTTTTTGTTCGCCCACTCTTGGAATACGCTACCCCGGTGTGGTCGCCCCATCTTGTTCGTGATATTGATCGAATCGAGGCTGTGCAGAGGCGCTTCACAAAGAGACTTCCAGGCCTTCGTGATGTCCCATATAAGGACCGCTTAAGCATCCTTGGCCTGGAATTGTTGGAACTGCGTAGGATTAAGTTTGATCTCGTTCTCACTTACCAAATTTTGCACCAGCAAACTGGCGTCCATCTCCCGTTTTTTGATCTTTCCCCGTGTATCAGTCGTACACGCGGCCACCGCTGGAAATTATCAATCCCTGGCGCAAGACTAGATTGTCGAAAACATTTCTTTTCTGTGCGCGTGGTCAAGATTTGGAATGCTCTGGGGGATGAAACTGTTAATGCTGTCTCTGCTGCATCTTTTCGTGGGAAGTTGCGTGCGGAACCATTGGATGACTTTTTGAAACGTCCCTTAATGAATTAGTTTGTTCGTTGTAAGCACATGGAGCGGTGTTAGTGGCTCACCACCCTTCCGTCTTCCATCTACGCATTACGTGGAAAATATTATTATTATTATTATTATTAAGACTTATCCACGTGGTATTCAAGCTCATTAAATTCCGATCTGTGCCCGTCTTTTCGCCAGTCTTTCTTTCTTTTCGACCTCCGTCTCGTTTTGTAGACCTTTCCTTTTAGCTGCAGCTTTTTTTAATAATCTCTCTTTTCTCTGCACCTTGTTGCTTGAGCTTGAACTTTGCTCTTACCAGCTGCGTCTTTCTTCAATCTCTCTTCTTTCTGAGCTTCGGCTTCTCCAGCTCGAGTTTCGCTATTACCGGCTGCATCTTTCTTCAATGTCTCTTCTCTCTGAGCTTCAGTTCACCAGCTCGAGCTTTGCTAACAGAGGCGGCTTTTTTCGACAGTCTCTCTTTTTTCAGCTCCGGGCATAACTCGTCTCGTTCTTCCCGTTCCAATTCTCTCTTTTCCATTTTTCGCTTCTCTTTCCGCGTGGAAGGATCCTCCAACCTTCTCCGACGGTTCTCCAGTAAAGAGAGTCTCCGAGTCACTTTTTTTTTCTTCCAACTTCTTCTCCTCGTTCACGTTTTCTTCTTCCCGCATTTTGAACGCTATACTCTCCTTTTCCTCTCCCTCCTCGTCGTTCTTCGTGTCGACTTCAGAGTGAAAGTTGTCCCAGGACCTGCTTATTTGACCCCAGGAAAAGGGGGTGGTCTCGGCGGTAATTGCTTGTGTCGAAACGATCTCGGTTCTGGAACATATCCTCAAACACGTCATCAGTTTCGATTCAGTAGCAAAGGCTGTCCGTGTCGATGAAGAGGAGCTTTGCTAGGTATCCATACTTTGGCACAATAAACTCGTAATGGAAATCGTACATCGCGAGTTTAGATAGTTTCAAAATGCAGAATCCCAAGTAGGTAGGGAGATCGCACCAAACGCTTCAAATACGCAAGTTGATCTCCACGAGTTTTTCATTCAAGATCATGAAGAAGTCGGCGTGGGGTTGGTTATCTCTTAGAGTCACTGCATAGCTTGACGTTGAGTCGATTTTGTTTGTTTCACATTGTCTTGGCGAAAACCGAGTTGTTCAAGAGTTTAAACTAGTCCTTCTAGAACGGATCGGTCGATGATTGCCTTTTCTCGGTATTGATGTCGATGTACTCTCTCATCCACGGTTTCTGGTTGAAGGGGAGGACCCTTTGGATGCGTCGAAGAACTAGCCCGTGCCGGCGGTAGAATTTCATTTTGAGGTTATTATTTATTTTGAGATTCTTCCTTTTATTATATGCATAAATATTTAAAAAAAGGCCTCATCGTTGGCACGATACATTTAGAAATTTCTCGTATTTAAAAAAAAGTTGCCAGTCAATTAGTTTGGACAGATCGGTATTCTGGCAATGGATGTTCAGAAACTTAAAACCGACTTGCCTCCTGCCATTACTCTTCTCTCCGATGAGTTGGCTTCCGCCATTTCTGGCATCGAAAAAATACATTGGACTTAGATGAGGCTGACGGGAATTTTTCTGTGAAGAAGAAACTAATTAACGAAGTAGATTTCCCCCAGCACGCTGCTGATGTGGCAACAAAAGTGTACGTTGACAGGAATTATTTATTGCAGTATTACCAGAAAGTATACTTAAATGCAACGCACAAGCCGATTAGAAATCTAAGCGACCTTCTTTGCAGAGTGATGCTGTTAATAAGGTATTCATCTACAGCAATTGCTTGTTATGAGATGAGCAGATACTTCAATGCCGCGAACAAACCGATTAGAAACCTAAGCGAACCTACTTTACCGAGTAATGCAGCTATGAAGAAATTTGTGAATGAAAACAGTTTTATGCTAATTAGTTTCAGCATGAAAAGCTCTTTGGAAAAAGCAAACGATTGGTTCGTTAATTTTGGCCCTCTTTCGAGATTCGTATGTACAAGTTCTGGTTTAATTCATAAAGCAATTTTATACTGCAGCGATCCGAGCGTTGCAGTAGTTGCTGAATGTAAAGTGGGAACGAGAGCACTTTACATTACTAAAGGACGAGCATTCAACGAGCTACCGTTTTTTGAAAATCCCTATGTAATAGAAAAAATTTGCCAATTGCGGTACAGTAATTCGAAGAGTTTCACACAGAAGATATTTACTTCCAGTTAGATTTGCACGTAACTTTTGAATAGATGACTCGTCTCATCCTATCCAAGTCAGCTTCAAAACAGCTAATTACCACCCTTCGAGGAGGCGCTTATTGGCCAATTTGCTCAAAGTTTTGTACACGTTCGTAATTGTATTTAATTCCAAGTCCCAAGTTGTTAACCACTGACCGGGGAGGGCCCATGTTGCCAAAACTATCGAAATAACATGGTTCAGCCGAAACGGTTGAATAGGCGACCCAGTGACTCCCATCTCCTTTGTGGAAATCTTCCAAGTTTAAGATTCCATTTTTGCCAGTAATCCAAAGTTTTATGGGAAGCGTGTATTCACTATAAGTACCTCTAAATTTTGGAATTTTCATTACTCTAGCTAATCCGTTTATTTCAAAGTTCGTTAAAGGTTATCAAAGTCAATTAAACTCTGGGTGGCATTAAATAAAGACCTCTGCTACGGGGCAATTTTTTTTGCTCGCTTTTTTGTTTAGTTTTTCTTCTTCGAGCCAGAACCTTCCAATTTGCTTGTGATGTCGCACAAGTTCAGCCAAAATGTTTGCATTGTTTTGCGCCTTTTTTACGGCAGACACCATGTCAGCAGTCCCTCCCGCCAAGCCTCCAATACCGGCTAAAATAGGTCCTAACAATGACAATGGCAAAAAGCGCTTTTCTGTTTTGTGATCTCGTTTTGATTGCCATATCTTTTTTATTATTATTGTTATTCAATAAACAACTTCGACTTTGCCTCTATCCAACTTTAAATTCATTTTCCTGTCCCCAATGAGCAGAGCGTGACAACTGGTGTTAGCCGGTACTGCCTATCAAAACTTCTGTTTGACTTATACGTCCACAATTCCTGATTTAAGCAATCCAACATCACGAGAGGATAGGCTTTCTTGAACTAAAGCAAGTCAAAACTCAAGTCGTTGGTGTCATAGCACAACTGCCTAAATTGCTGCACCATTCTGTATAAGCCGACATACTCTCCAGTGGCATAATTAGAATTCAAATCGAGAAACGGATAATGCTCGAAATTTAGAGTTACGTGAGCATCTTGCAAACTGCAGTGGTCGAACATGGCCGGGCTTTTAACGATGGAATCTTGTCTGTTAGTTTGAAAAGCTAGAACTATACAACTAGGTTTCTCGACTGCGGTAGTAGTCAGCACAAACCAAGCAAAGCTGGTGTTTGAGATAGTTCGCAGCTAACATAATGCCAGTACCTAAATCCTCAATCCACGGTCACTCCGTGGTCAATGAGATTGTTCATTTTAAGTTTTTGTTCATCCGAAGCCACGACGTGGGGAACGAGCCAGGACATGCTATTCAGAACGAATTTGCCATTGGCCGCTGCCGTTGCTTTGAAGATGGCATTCGTGTCGCTCGCTCGCATGAGTGTGAGCACTTGCTTAGTTCTGTAGATTAGCTGATCGTAATTTTCGGAAAATCCCATAACGTGTTTCAACAGGATGGCGAAGGTAAAGCTTTCCCTTAGGAGTTGTTTCAACGATGATGTACGTGTGCCACTGTTTTAATCCCAAAAGTTCGGCATCCACGGAAGCCACACTATCTAACGCCCAGCACTGGCCGAGCAAAGCCAGTTGCTCTCCCGAGCCATAAGTGAGCAGTCCCTTCATCAGAGTACCGAACCCCGGATAATTTAACTCGTCGACTTGTTTAATACCTAGATGGTATTTAATATTAGCAAATATAAAGATGGGAGCATTATTAATTGTGGTCCAAATTCACTAAAATGCTCTTTTTAGTTGACCCTTTTATTTTGCTCCCACTTTTTTGTTATTTATTATTAGTTGTATTTTCGTTTAATGAGCAAAATACTTACTCAGTTAAAATAACTCAAAAAAATATCTAACACGGGCCAACATTCTAATGGTGCTAGCAATACAGTTATTGCGTATACAAAAAAAATGCTTGCATTCTACGGTCAATATTTTGCGTAACCTATACGTAGGTTTATTTATTAAGTGTATTACTTATATTACACGAGTGAGAGTAACTAACGAAATAGTCATCCTACACACACAAAGTGCTACAAATGTGTATAAGTTTGGTTTCTGATGTGTGCGGATATAGCCTACACAAAGACAACTACAGTGCACAAGTGAAAACACACAGTGATCACACAATTGAATGCTATTGAATAGCCTATACAAGTGATTATGCCTATCAAATAATTCTGCGCAAGTGCCGTATAAGTATTTATAGTCGAATTTAGAGGGAAAGATTCCCTTGAAAGTGGAAGTGGTTTTCAGTGCTTCAAGGTATGCTTTGTGTGACGTCTACAACCATGAGTTTGATGATGGATCCGCCTTCAGCTGGTACGACGATGCGGTTCGAAAAACTTCATGATCGGAACTACCGTCAGTGGAAATTTGACATATGCATGGCCCTAATGGAAAGGGGGCTAGCTGGTTTTTTGGATGATTCAGAAGTCACGCTTTCAGCAGCTGTAGAAGAACGTACTCCGGGTGCTATTGCACTATTTAATCAGGGGAAATCTAGAGCCCTTGTGATGATGGCTCTAGGCCTGTCCAATGACGCCAAACCTCTAATTCATACCGCAGACACTGCGAAAGAAGCATGGGACATTTTATCAGGTGTGTACGAGCCCAAGACGCGTGCCCGTATTGGATGTCTACGGAAGACATTTGTTCTATTGACATTCGATTCACATGAAACTATGGCTAAATACATTTTTCGAGTTCGTTACGCAGCAAATAAATTAAAAGAGGCTGGTAAAGACACTGAAGATGACGAATTGGCCTACCAACTTTTATGTGGACTACCCAGTGAATGGGACAATGTAGCAGAACTCCTTTACGCCCTGTATGATGGCTGTTTTGCTTCAAAGACTGTTTCAGAGAAATTACTATCTGAATATGATCATAGAAGCCTTGGCAGTGGTTCACGTAGCACAGTAAATTCTCAAGCCCTTTCGACTACGTCTAACCGTTCAAGATGGTGCTATAGACGACGAAGTATGTCTCACTAGGACGACCTCGTGGTTTGTCTCAAGTAACGTGGTTCAAATGCCAGAAAAAGAGACATATGCCACGTTCGTGCAATCAGCTTTCTAACACTACCCCAGTAACGACCTTCGTAGCCGATCAAACAGACCTTGCAACGCATTTCTCGTAGAAGCCAACACGGCAACGATTATAGACAGTTAATGGATATTTGATACTGCTGCCACAAACCATTTCTGTCCACAGAAACAGTTCTTCAGTAATTTTTAAGAATTACACTTACCCCCTGCAGACTTAGTGGAAGGATCATCCTGTGTTAAAGGAATGGGTGATACCCGTATGTTAGTGAATTCTACAGATAATGAATTCACATTGAAAAAAGTACTTTAGGCTCTTGGGATGAAACGTAATCTAGTCTCTGGCTTTAAGTATCATGAAGCTGGCTACAGACTATCTTCAAGTGACGAAGGACTACTCGTTTTACTACTAGATTGTGGTGTTCTACTTGATGCCCCTACCAGGCAGAAATTCTTTGTAGTGGATGCTACTGTATGTTTGGACTCGAAATCACATTGTGCAACTGCATCAGTCAAAACTGCAGTCAAGAAAGAGTCAACCGTCAAGGCTGTGAAAGAGAAAGCCCCCACGTCTTCAACTAACAACAAGCTACGGTCGAGGTTTTGTTCTTCTGTGGCTGACACAACAGCTCACTGGTATGTCAGCCTCTACATTGTGGCATGAAAGGACGGGACATTGTGCTACTGCAACTCTTAAAGAAGCCATTAATAATGGATATCTTGAAGGTATCGAACTGTCTCATGACGATCCCATGTGCGATCACTGTCGAGTAGAAAAATCCACACACGTGAAGCATGTCAGGTTTTCGGACATTACTACAAAACAACAGTTGAAAATTATACATTCCGGCGTATGGAGACCTGCCCCTACACCTTCTCGTGAAAGGATGATGTACTTCATCAGTTTTGTTGATGATTTCACCAGAAAAGACTTTGTGTACCTGATGAAATCTAAAGATCAAGCATTTTCAATTTTCGAAGAGTTACGTGCAGGTGTGGAATGTGAAACTGAACTAAAAATCAAAAGACTATGTACTGACAATGGCCTTGAGTATTGCCTTCAACAATTCCAGCAAAAGCTTCGGAAGCTGGGAATAAAAGCCGAATGCACAAACGTGTACTCGCCACAGATGAATGGAGTTTCTGAACGGCTAAATCGATCTCTTTTGGATTCTGTTAGAGCCTTATTAACTTCTTCAGGACTGTCAAAAAAGTGGTGGGCAGAACTGCTGTTGACCATTTGCATTTTTTCCAAACACGAGCATTTTTATACTTTTTTAATTTTTAGATTTCGAATGAAGACACACCGTGAGTGTCTCACCGTTTAAATCCGACAGCGCATTGGTGTGAGACATGAGCCAAACTCTATATTTCTGATTAATTTGGTAGTAACTGGGAGGTATATCAAATTATGAAGGGACTCTATGATTTGAGCGGTGAATTGGGGTAAAAGGAGTATAAAGTGGGCTGATTGTCGTTGTTTAAGTACAAATTGTACGAAAATGGTATTGACGCTCATAATGTCGACAGTATTTTGACTTTCTCGACTTCTAAAATAGTTGCCCAGGTCAAACCGCAACACTTAAGCCATACTCTTGTTGCCCGAAAAGGAAAAGCCGTAGTTCGGATCGGTAATTATCAAGTCTTTTCTTAAAGTGTTTAGATTCTGAAGAATCGTAATGGCATCCTTGCTGTGGCCATTTGCACCTATCGCCGACTTGAGAAATTTATTCAAATATTCGATTTTGTAAGTCCTCGGGGTGACTAACACTTTCTGCAGGAAGAGCAGCGTCGGTCATGTATTGAATTTTTTGAGGTAATGTTATGTATGCTGTTATACCTGTCTAAATTAAGCACAGCGACTTCGTAACTGTTTTTAGAGTCCAAATGAATAGGGTGTTTAGATTAATTCTAAGATCAGAGTCTTTGACGGAGAGAATAATTGAACAGGAATGCATAATGTCTTTTTTTTAAGCGATCTACTTGGAAAGGAGGAAAAAAGCTCAAAAAGCATTTGTACGACCCCTCATGTTTCGGAAACCCCAAAATGTTGCTCATCCATCTTTTTTTTTATACTTTGAAGCATTTTAGAGTTATCACAATGTGAAACCTCACAGAGTATTTGCACGACCCCTCCAATTTTGGGAACCCACAAAACATTGCAAATTCGTCATTTTTCATGCTTTAAAGCTTTTGAGAGTTATCACAAAGTGGAAGCTCACAGAGAGTTTTCCTTCTTTAAAGCTTTTGAGAATTATGACAATGTGAAAGCTCACAGCGTATTTTCACGCTTTTAAGCTTTTGAGAGTTATCACAATGTAAATGCTCGCAAAGCATTTGCACTATCCCCTCGTATGACATAACTTCCGGTCACGTGACCTTCACGATTGGAGAAGGACACATTTCGGTAGCAAAATCACTGAGGTAGCAAAAGGCCCTCCACCATCTATGACCTTGACCCAGTCTGATTTCGACCCAGTGACCTAGTAATCCATCATGGCTAGGGCCACACTTCCAAGATGAAAAAAGGTCACAAAAAGCATTTTACCACCCTCCTCCAAATTGATGCCCACCGGAAGCCCGGCCCACAAAGAGTGACGTCATAGCCACGCCCACCGGAAGTGATGTCATAGACCCGCCCACCTGAAGAGATGTCATAGCCACGCCCACCAGAAGTGACGTCATAGGAGGTAGCACAAAGCACTTTCGCACCCTCCTCCAGATTGGTAAAAAAACGAAAAAAATAGCAAAAAGCTCTTTCCCACCCTCCTCCAGATCGACAAAATCCAGAAACCGGGCCCAACGGAGGTGACGTATATCCCCACCCACCTGAAGTGATGTCATAGCCAAGTCCACCAAAAGTGACATCATAGGAGGCAGCAAAAAGTACTTTCTCACCCTCCTCCACATTGAAAAAAACGACAAAGTTAGCAAAATGAACTTTCCCACCCTTCTCCATATCGACAAAAACCGGAAGCCCCGCCCACCAGACGCCACGCCCACCGGGGGGCTGTCTGTCTGTGGCTGCCATATCGTAAATACCCCCTATTATTAGTTTACATTCAGTACAGGATTCAAAGTTATTTATAATTCAGTGAAGAAATGAAATCTTCCTATTAATGTCCGTCTTCAACTGCTAAGATTATCTCAAGACGGAACAACACTATTTTCTTAGAAGTGTTCTGTATAATATTTTACATTCAACAATAATGTGAGTACGGATGTATTTCCAAGGGCTTCACTTCCCGAATGCACAGAGGGTTGAGTTATGCCTAAAGTCCTCTGAATAGAAGGCTGTCTCCTCCACAACCAGAATTAATTATTAAGATGGAGGAAAGAAGAGAGGTTTGGTGCTGGCTACAGCGCTTGTTGCCAAGTGGCGAATTCGTAAAACTAAGAAGATTTCCAAAGTCTGTCAAACGACGGTAATGCACAATAGTGCTTTTTCATTTTATGTTTCTGAGCGTTTCGAAAGTACTGCTGATACGAGCACAAGCTTTCAGTGTCACTAAATAAAAATAGAAGCCAACAATCAAATCATTTGCCTACACTACCTCAACATACAGTACATGAGTTTGTCATGCAAACCACCCGGCTATCCCATCACCGGGTCTTCTCCTCTAATAAAATGAGACTGAAAAAAAATTATGCCAACATGGACAGCAATTTTTAAAAATCTACGAAATTTGACAAAGTTTTATTTGACTCTTATCTCGGTATTTTAGTTTTCCTAAAGGTTCATTCATGTAAGCATTTTCATATCATGCATCATATACTGTATAATATGTAACCTATGACTTTAAATTGTAGATTCAATGAAACACTTGGTAGAAATAAAAAACCGAAGAATAACATGCACGAAAAGAACTGACAAGTTAAATGACAAGTTTTAAACGACACATTACGTGTCAATGATAAATGATTAAGTAGGGAGTTGATTCTACATTTTGTCAATTCTGTATTTTGTCCTGGAACCGTTTTAGGAAAAGAAGCTAAAATTTCTACACCGTTTATACTATATTTACTGCGCGAACTAGTGAATTTTCAAAATTGTAGGGTCTATCCATTCTCTTGTGTCAGTGTATGATGATAACCTTTGAACTAGTAACTTTTGTTCATGATTTATGAAAACATTCTCAGCAATGCTTTCACAGCAGTTGTTCTTGCGAGGGTCCACGAATAAAGAAAAATGTATTTATTACATAAAGAAGCTTTTAATTACTTATATGATTTTTCCACTTAAAATCTAGGATGGATCAGCGCTAATAGACGAGAAGAAAATAATGCAAAAAATACTGAAAATTAGACTTAAAATTAAGGATCTGGCACACTTTACACCTTACAATAACAGAATTTAACTTCTTTAATAGTTTGACGTGCTCCCAGACAAAGCTATGGTGCCAGAAGTCGTGAGGAACAATTCTCAGGGTGTTTTTCACGTTACAATCGACGTGAGCACGAGGCATCACAGGGCCATTTTCTTCCCGAAAATACCTGGGGTGGCAGATGTTGCCTGGAACCTCTGGGACAATAGGTTGTCGTGCTAACCACCATGCCACCTTGTCCCATTCACACGCAATTTCAGTTTTGTTGGAGCTATGCTTTAATTTTTGTATATTTTTAATAGGTTTATTTGTCATTCCAATTTGCACTCAGCGACGTCATGGTGAAAGGATACAATTGCCTTACTTTAACTCCAGGTTAGTTGGATTTATTACGATGAGTAATTATTTCTGTAATTTATCTAATCCCCGGGCTTGCCTCTCCCTTTACCAGACATTTCTTCTGTCAAAAAAGGATGGTAATGTTCAAAATTGAGCTGCTTCAGCCACATAAGCATTAAACTGCTTAGGTTGACACATGGCTCAAAGACATTAATTAAAAAAATATATCTGACATTATAATTTCCTAGGGCTCAAACTGATGGTTATAAAAACAATTTTAACCATGGGCTTTAAATAATGACTTCCCAATAGGATAATAATTGACTACTATTTCGGTACACGTTGTATGTCATTGTTACCATGCAAACCATACATGATCTAAAGAATGTGGGATCGTTGGTTGGCTAAAGGTTTTGTCATTGGAGATTTGCGTGTATTGCCTGCATTGGTTAATTAGTAAGACCTAGAAGCGCACCAGTGCTTCGCCCATCAAGTTCAAATTGTTGGATTTCCACGGCATCTAATTGTTGGCGTCGGGTTGTTCAGGACATTGTCAGTGTTTGGGGGAAAGCTAACTACTGCTTCTCTTACCCGAGGCATTAAACCGGCGTTATCTGGGATTGAGTACTAAATAATTAGAAACAAAAACGTCAAACGTGACGTTAAAAAAAGGGGTTTTATGATCGAAGTTTCATTTACTGTTAAAATGTAGACGGATAAAAATTGATAATTTTAATTGAAATAATCAAATGTACAATAATATGAGAAAAACTGCACCATTTTGAGTGCTGTTGTGCTTTGCATTTTAAAGATATGATTGGTAAAGCACAACAGCACCTAAACAGATACAATTTTCTCAATTTTACATTTGATTATTTCAATTAAAAATTATCAACTTTTATCCGTGTACAAGTAAAGTGAAACTTCAATCATGTAACCACTTTTTAACAACAAGTTTGACGTTTTTGTTTGCAATCCGCATAGCTTTTTTACGGGTATAGCATCGCGTTAAAAAACAAAGGTTTATCCATGCAGTCGATGGTTGTTGCCCACTTTGAAACACTTCAACTCAGCTCTGAAATCTTGAATCGACGATATAAATACGACATTCTATCGTTTCTAGCTGCCAATTATCAACGTAGCTTGGTTTGGTTTAAATCTCTACGCGCATAGCGGAAATACGGATTCTTTCAATTTTTGTTCATAGGGCCTTGACCCAAAGTCACACACCCTTACTAGCTAAAATTACCATGGTACTACGTTACTGACAAATTACATACTAAGAACTATTTGCTAACGCCAGCTTCGACCGACGAAACATCACACACTCTCGGTGCTATATCCGCATAGTGCCATACGGTACTCTTCTGCATGCACTCGCAAAACACGTAGAGATAAAAGGTAAAGCACTCAGCGCGTATGGCTCCATCCAGGTTATCTTTATCGTGCACACACCAAAGCACAGAAGAGCACACGAGTTGTTGTCACCACACACCCAAACAAAGCCTTAAGAGACACAGGGAGCACAATGTTCTGCGCAAGTTACCTTCACTGCGCACTCACAGAAGACGTAGAGATCTAACATGGTATAGCTAGGGATGGAAATGGTCGATTACACATGTGCATTTGTCCTGGAACAGTAGTTTGTAATTGCACGCAGCCACAGAAGCGATGCTTTACCTCAACCAACTGACAGCAGCTCATGGAACTGCAGAAACCACGCAATCCAGACAGCAATCACACGGTGCTGATGCACATAATTTCGACAGGACAATAGGAAATGTTCAGGATATCTGCCACCATACAGTACTTACAAAACGGCGACTCCGCCCACCAAACTCTGTGCTGATATGCATGGAGGTAGGAATGGCCTGTGCGCAGCCTTGAAAGCGACTTTGGATTTGGTAAGACAACAAATCTAGACAGGATCTCACAAAGCAGATGGGAAGGATGTGGAACAGCGCCCTCCAAGTTGTCGCGGTCTCTCACTAACCCTACCACTTCTGCATGCACCATTTTCAAACAAGAAGCCGACGCACCCGGGAGGAGAGAAGAGGCACAACCTCTGTTGTCCCCTCAGCAACCGCTTCCCTCGCCAGCCCATCTGCCAACACATTACCACAATTACCGCAATAAGCCCGAACCCTCCAGAGTGCACCAATCTGAGTTGCAGAGCAGTCCAGAATTTCCAGCCTATCGAAAAAATCAGAGGATCACTAACATCCAACATTTCCCACGAACGACGCCTGATAGCGAGTTCATCTCAATCTAGAAGAATGGAAGATCCAAATCAGCGGCCATGTCTTGTATAATTGAAATTGCAACCATGTCGCACTCCACACTGGAAGTCATAGGTCTGAATCTACATCTTGGCCCCACCTTTAGTGATGAGATTGCTGCACCAATGCCTCCCACCTGCGTTCTCGCATGAAAGGACGCATCGCAGAAAACATTTCACTCCACATATGTAGTGTCGAACACCCAAACTAGCTGAGGACACCACACCCACAGCCTCAGCGGACGAGCACACAAAACATCATATAGCTGAACAGCGATGGCACAAAGTGTGGACACCACTTGGCCTGCAACTCCCAGGAGCCCCTTTTCCCTCTCCTCTAGTTGCCTATAGTCAGTAAAGATCCTTCTACTGGATCTTCAAAGCCTCTGCTCAAGTACCGCATGCACAGAACAGCCTGCATCTGCTTTGCACGACACCTCAAAGGTATTTCGTTGCACTTACCCACAGAGACAGGACTGGGTGGAAGCAATGCAACCCGAGACAATACGAAGGCACTCATTGACTGCAATGTGCAACGTCCCAATGTGACGTTTTGCAAGACGCAAGAAAGGGAGAAGGTAATCAATGCTTGGTCGCACAAAAGCTCTATATGTTGAAAGGAGCGCCCCTCTCGTTACAGAGGTTCCACCTACAAGAGCCTTTAGGATAAATGCTCGCATCCGGATCCTTGACCACAACCCACTAACGTGGGCATTCCACTCAAGAGCCGAGTCAAGCAATACACCCAAATACTTGACCTCTTGTTTCGGCACAATCTTGATTTCCCCCAACAACGATAGACACTTGCGCCTCTCGAACAGCCATCGAATGCGAGAAAACAACAATCTCTGTCTTAGATGGCTCCAACAAAAGTTCTCTCTCCCCAAGACGCATTGCAATTATATCGAGAACCTTTTGGGCACACACAGACAGCAGGACCAAGTCATACCCCATAAACCAGAGTGCAACATCGTCTACATAACAGACAATGTGACTCGAGAGCCCCATCTCGACCAGGACATCATTGATTGGGATCGCAAACAATGTTGGACTAAAGCAGCTCCCCTGTGGGAGCCCCCTATCCGTGCTGGCTTCAGACGACCAGTAAACATTGATCTAGGTTGCGTACCCTCACCAAGGAGTGTAACAACTGCAGCTACTAATGTCAGGCTGACACCCATGCTCTCTAGGGAGGCTCTCACCCAGTCAATAGACACCTTTTCATATGCCACCCTTATATCCAGGAAAAAAGCCATGACAACCCGTCTCTGAGGCCATGCTTTCCTGATGCTGGACAGGAGAAATAACATAGCATCTTGTGCACTCCGGTCTGGCCTGTAGCAGAATTGTGTTGGGCTAGACTATACACTGAAAATACTCTAACAGCCAATTCAGCCTATGAACACGGCAGCCCTCAAAAACCTTCCTAACACACGACAGGTGCACAATCGACCAGTAATTCACAACATTTGACCTATCACTTCCTGGCTTATGCACCGGCACTAAAATGGTGAACACCCACGATGGATTTTGCCCTTCAACAACTAACATTTTAGCAAAGACATAACATGTGTACGAAGAATGGATCTGGCGTTTGCTGATTGGCATTATTCCATAATTACAATGATTAACACAATGTAAAACAATCAAAATGATCGTTCAGGGCACAGTAACTCCGGAATGGCTCGTCCAATCGAAAAAGTGGCCTTTGTGACGTAGAAGGCCAGGGAAATTTATAACTTAGATCACGTTTTAGATTTTAGGTAGGTGCAGTAGTTTTTTCTGAAAGGGTGTCAGCCAAGAACAAGAAGAACAACAACAACAAGTGAACAGTTTTCAAATTTACGTGTGGGTCCCTACTATTACTCTTGCACGGGAATTGCATAAAAGTTGGTACAAATATTCCTTCCATACCTATCTACAATCTGGCCAAGTTTGGTCGAAATATATTGAATAGGAACGGAGAAATTAATAGTTTTAGTTTTACTGGAGAGAGGGTTGCAATCATTTATTTACACGGCGATAGCCGTCTACGATAATGCGACAGAAAGCTTTGGAAATTGTATAAATCGACAAGGTTTACCGGGTAGACAGTAGAATGTCTTGTTTCATAGCTGTGCATCAAGGATTTCAATGAAAAAAGGTATCTAAACATCGTTAATTTCTTGCTAATTACTACTTATTACTAGCTAATTCCACTCAGATAAAATAATTTAAGCGACAGATATACTTGAAATTTGACATTCAGTTTACGTTTCACTCCAATTGGTGCCTTTTATGGTTTCACATTTGGGGATGTCAAACCATACTGTACTTTTTGTAATACTATTTGCGTGAACGATGGGAATACGCCATTGTTATCAGAATAATCGGGAGTTTGCTGATTGGCATTGTTCCGAAAGTACAATGATTAAAACAATGTAAAACAATTAATTAGCCGTTTTGTGGGTGATGGTACAACTGGTATATTGAAGCAAATATTAGGTTTCCAACCAGCGTCATAGAAAGATTCCTATTGTGCTTGTTTGTCCTCTTAGGTCTCCTATAAAACACATTTGGGACCAACTAGAAAAAACACTTTAAATAAAGCTAAATGTTAAAAATACATTTAAAAGTATTAAAAATCTCTACTAGTCACATAAATTTCATCTGAACTTTCATTCAACTTTAACACTTCCCACCATATTTCCACACAACATACCACTAGAGGGCGGGGTAACTTTCACCTCTAACAGGGATCGGAATTACTTTAAAAAGTGTACTTCTTTTCATAGGGAGGTTGGGGTCATGGTTCGTGACCTTTAATTCAGGGTTAACAGTCGTTACTTGCGACCTTTCATGGTTTTTTCGAGGTACAGTGGTTTCATGCATTGCATAATTGGCATATTTATTTTGAACACTTAACATGGTCAAATGCTAAGTACACTGAAGGTAACTTTATGTACACCCAGAATAAGCTAGGTGTACTTATCTGACCTTCCTAAATATCGCATCATGTTCACAACTGTTCGTTGTATTTCCTGTAGTATTCTCTCTAGGAAAGACGAGTGTGAGATGAGTGTTTGCCAGTTCCCAATTTTCATTTTGTTTAGATTTTCTATGCTTACTAAACATCCTATGGTATGAAGGATAATCTTCACTACATGCAATTCATCTTTCCAGACAAATTACAAGTTATGTCCATTTTTCATCCCATGCAAGCTGCAAATCCGTTATGTCATTCATCACCCCAGATAAGTAGGGATCGGTAGATTCCAGATAAGGTATTTGGTATGATACCGAATCATGGGTATTTGGTCAGCATTTGGTATCTGGATCAGGGAAACATTTTCAATGAAGCGAATACCGAGTAAAAACGTTAAGGTGACAGCACGACTAAAACTGAAAAAAAAACCTCATTGATGGAGTGCAACCGTTTTTAAGTTGCTTGTCCTGCTCATCCCACTATGCCCCAGAGTTTGTCACATAATTATTTTTATTTAAATGATCAGTGATCAGCATCCAGCTGGCACATTTTATTTGAACTAGAAATATATTTTTAGTAACTGACACTTTTTGTCTCTTCCGCTTCGCGTTAGCAAGTTGAGACGACCCATTCCCATTTCATCTTCATAGTAAAGGGGGTACATTTGTAATGTGTAAGAATTGGGGAAAAAATGGCATATTCGGTCAGTTTCCTGATTCGGTCAGGTGAAAACTTGAGTAATCCAGATTCGATGTGAATCCTGATGATCAATCCCTATGGGGCATTGATCATCCCACGCAAACTACGAATTTGCTATGTGCCATTCATTATTTTGCATAAGCTGTGAATTGACTATGATGCCATTCCATCGTCCCACAAAAGCTACGAAACCACTACGTGCAATTTATCATCCGGCACGGGCTACGAATTCACTGTGATGCCATTCATCATCACGCACAAGCTACAAATTTTCTATGTGTAATTCATTATACCGCAAAGATATGAATTCACTATATGCCATCCACTATATGCTCCTATACAAGCTTCAAATTGTTATGGGGGGATTGAGGCTTAATGGTGCGTTGGCAGCTAGGTCATTAGTGCCAAAAATTTGCTATGAGTGAATAAACCTTACATTCAGTGAGTTGGGAACACGAGCAGTTCGGCATCAACTATGTGCCACTGTCTATGTCTATTTTGGTGGTTACTGCTGTCTATAAATGCCACCCTTTAGCAAGAGTATTAGTGTCTGATTCACGAAGTGTCTTTCATTTATGTAATATTACCCTGAATTGTGGTTAGAATGGCGAACGTTATCAATGTCAAAAAAGTTATGATCGTTGAAAGCCAATATCTCCAAAACACCTCAAGCTTAATTTTACTAAGTTTCGAATTTAAATCTACAGATACATCGTAAAATGCACGTGCAAAATTTCAAATAAATCGGACAGAGGTTTCAAAAGTTATCGTGGAGACATGCGGATGTCAGCACAGAATGCGTAGGGCATTTGAACTGCACATCACAAAAATTGCAAAAGCAGAATAAATGAAAATGAAATCAAAGAAAAAAATACGAAAGCAAAAAGTATAAAAGAACGAATGCAAAATAAAATGGAAAGAAAGCAAAGAAAAAGAGGACGAAACCGATGTAAAAAAATGCAGCCTGGTTTTGTTTTTTTTTTAACATGTTTTTCATTTCAGTGTGTATGTGGTATTTTTTATTTTTTACTTTTGTTGTTTAGATTCTCTTCACCAAAGGTTAGGTTACATTTGGAAATAAAACTCCCCTAATGCATGTCCTTTGCATAACAGAATGTGACCTAAACCGACGTACAATAAAATCGTTGGCATTGATTAGAGATAAAGGTTTTGTATGCATATGTTGGTATGTAGTTAACCAAACGTGCTCACCAAAAAATAAAACAATACTGATATGAATAAACAAATAAATACTCATCTTCGCATAATTAGGGTGAAACAAGGTAGTTTTACTTCAGATTTTCACATTAAAATATTTTTGTTAACAGAAGCCAGTCTTATAGCCCAAAACGGAGCAGAAGTTTACATTAACATTGATAACGATGTCTGGCATAAAGACGTAACTATGGATTCAACGTGCTGGTTTCAAGTAAGACATTTCATTATTAATAGAAGTATAGTTGTTGTAAAGTGTTTTTAATGTTCCTAAGGCAATCCAAAGGTTTTTCGGTTTAGCACATCTGCTTCACCAGATGGTGTAGAAACGTACAGAGTTTTTTTCGTCATCTTTATTAAAACAGAAATATGTGAACCTACCGATGTGAAATCTATGCCATACTTTAACTTCTCCTTTCCTTTTGTGGATACGAAAATTATTTATTGGGTACGATGGTGTATTTAAGTACACAGTGATGATGCTGTGCACTGACAGCAGACATCACTGTGCACCAACACAGCTACCACATGAATTGCCTACTGACAGTACACAGTATGTATACTCATAGTAACAGACTGTTCCAAGAATACCCACTCCTACAACAAAAACGGTACATTGCCCATATACAAATTATGCATAGGCCAAGTTAGTACACAGTGATGTCTGAAAATTCGGAGAAATGAATGGTGGTGCCAGGGAAGAATACCGAATAATGCGTATGTAAAACACTGGGAATAGAATACGCCTCATTCAGTAGAAACAGACAGTTACCACATGTGAAAATGGTGTCACCACAGCACATAAAACTCAACTAAACTGAAAATGTCAGATTTTGAAGTTTTATGTAGATTACCATATTTATTTATTGAATAAATTGGTGCAAATGAATTAGCTGAGGTTTTTGCTTATGATCAGTTTAAAGTTGACCACAGTGCTATAAACTGGGTTTATAAGTTGTGGCGAGATGTTGTTGTCGTACATTCACTTTTCATTGCTTTGCTTCCAAACATAGTGAACCGTTCTTGACCATTAAGGTAAGATATTTGGAATTGCTGTCGGATATTCTTGGAAACGGATTCATCATTATAAGAACGCAAAAATCTCTTTCAACAACCGTAAGAGCAACCGAAACTCTCACTGCAATTGCTTTCCATCTTGGAACAAAAAACAAAAATTAGGATAAGAGTAACAATGTAATTCAAAAATCTTCCACTAGATATCGCAACAAAGTGATGGTGCCACCAAACAAATTATTGGCGGAGCGAGCGAGCGAAGCGAGTGATGTGTAGCCTATAACAGACACCAAATTGCAAAATGTCGGTTGGGCCATTGGTTGCACTTTTGTAGTCTGGATGGAACCCAAACAAAAGGTCGGATTGGAATGAAATTTGGTACATCGCTTGATACCCGCAAAAGTATTGCTGAGAAAAAATGTGCCATAAATCGAACAATTATTACGGAAAAAATTACAAATGTTCGAATTAATTTCTAACAATCACCATTGTAAATTTAGAATACTGAATAGTTAAGGAATTCTGACGAAGCATATACCGTGATGGTGGTTGTCATGTAAACTTTAAAAAACACGGCAAATTAAATGTGGGTTGCTTCGTTCTAGGTGATAACCTTTTTCGACGTAAATCAATGAAATAATAATATTTGATTGTCATATTTTATCTGTTACTGGAACATCGGTACTATAAAAAACAAAATGATTCTGTTAACGACACACCTCAGCACCATTTGAAAAAAAAAAAAGAATGCTTGGAGGGATTACCTTCAGTTATGGCGACGAAACTGGTATTTACACTAGCGATGGGAATCCCGAATATGAAACCTAAATCGTCATATCATGGCGAAGCGATACATACAAAACGAAATTTCACAGGAGACTATGTGTTTACACCACAATACTATACAACAACGTGCCTGCGTCTAATAATTTAAAGATTCCTCCTTGCCACGGTAACGTGTAGTCTCGAAACCATGGCTCATTAATGAATAGGCCTAATCTCAAATGCAACTGCTACTTACGAAATAAAAGTGACCACTACAAATTAGGCCCTTAAGCTAAAAATTAGGCCTAAAGGATAAAGTAGGCCTAAGAGCTAATACTTTTTTAACTATAATATTGTGACCATTACTGATAGATTATAATATGGTTTTAAGATCAACGTCGTAGTGTATGATAGAGGTGTGCGCCTCATTATTTTCGCTGGTGGCATTGTCTTGTCAAGTATTAGACCAGTGGCAGCATTGCTAACCTGTTGAATTTTTTGATTACTGTTTAAAACTATCACTCTGATGATTGTTTGGCTTACGGTTAAATGCTTTATTATTAACATTTGTAATCTGTAGGGAAGGTACTTTGCGTAGCAGTAATTATTATTGTAGTAAACAATGTCAGAATTATTAGCGGCACCAGACCAACTAGCCATGATAAACTTGCCGTTTTCTTTTTAGTCGGCGGTGATGATCATATCTTTGGTGTCGGATGTGGCGCTAAAAATAACTGAACAGACAATAAATGATGGAGCAAACGAAAGCCTATTAAAATAAATATGATACATAGCGTTGGCCTATTTGAAAAAAAGCTAAAATAAGACAAAGGCATGCAAATAACAGCAGTATGTCACACCAAAAGACAAAGAGCCCAAACTTAGCCGAGTGAGCATCACCTAGATTTTTAAGGAGCATTAACAATGGTACAGTCATTAAAAATAAATACTTAATATAAATTTGAAATAAAGGTCTGTTCGCTCCTCCTACAATAAGCCCAAAGCCTGTTTCCCAGCAATGGAGAAAAGTATTCTGAGCAAGCGAAGCCTGTTAGATTTTATTAATGCCCGATGGTATCTTATATCATGAAATTGTCTTCCAATTAATTATTTCTACTTTAAACAAACTATATATAATAAATATTTTGCACAATTATGACTGGGAAGGTAGGTTGAGCTACAGAGTTTATTGTTTTGTGCAAATACATTTTTAGTCCTTGGTATTTGAGCCTAAGTTTTGATTATAACCTTGACCCACGCCTAACCCTGAAAGTTCTGATTTTCCTTTTTACTATTCACATTTTGCCCAGTGGTTGGTTACTCAAAAAAAAAGGGTAAATCCCTAACTATTTTTATTGTAGTTTAACGCCA
>JAHWFP010164089.1:6748-26434 GCA_023313725.1 Lithobius niger
CTAGCATCGTACGCCAGGTTTTTTTTTTTCGTGTTAGTCCGTAAAATGTCGCCAGGTTATAAATGTGCTGTTCGCTTGAGTATCGTATGTTTTTAGGTGTATTTAGGTGTGCTTACAAGTGTCGGTAGCCTAGTTTTAGTACAGTCGGAGTGAAAGGTTGGAGGATTGGACCATTCCTGCACGGGTGGGGTCCTAGCATAGTAGCCTACGCGAGGTTTTTTTTTCGTGTTAGTACGATAAATGTCGCAGGTTGCAAATGTGCTTATTTATGTTGGTTGAATTTGTTTTGTGTACGGTAGTTTTGCAAAGTATGTCACGTGGTAGAGCAGTGGTTGTGTGGAGCGCAGAATAAGTGTTAGATTATCAAAAAAAGTGTGGGTTATCAAAATTAACCCACGGTCACGTGTGTGGGTTTTCAGATTAACCGTATATAACGGCTACGCTTTTAGCATTGGGATGTGTTGGCGTGACGTCACCGCCGTGCATTAAATTAAATTAAATCAATATACACTAGGGCCGTCGTCACTTCCACTGTCGATATAATGGAGCAGGATCCGCTTTCTTTGCTGTTTGGTTGTTTGGCCAAAAAGGGTCGACCTTGAAAGTAATGATAACATTCAACCAGGGAAAGATTGCCAGGGTAGCTGGGCCAAATCACCCAGTAAAATTTAAAAATTTGCCTTGTAATTTCTAAACAATAAGAGACACCTGCTTGAGGTTTAGACCATTGGAAAGCTGGTGAAAAAAACCTTCAAAATGGTGTATTCAAACGTCACAGTCGGTCGACGAGAAGTGAAAATATCTTCAATTTGATTTATTACCGATCTATCTGGATTTTATTTACCGTTTCCAAGTTCTACTGATATTGCAAATGTGGGTAAGGAATTACGTGAGGCATTCGGAATCAGTAATCGGGATCAGCCTAGCCTTACAAAATATGCTTTTAGTTGCTTACAGTTAGAATAGAGAACCCGACGGTGCAAGCAAAAGCCAAGAAGCACCTACCCCACCCCCCTCCCCCCAAACCCACATTCCACACACACACACACACACACTAAACCAAGGACCAACCACCAGGAAAACGGGGGACGGGGGGTTGTTCAAAAGGGCCTGCTTTCTACCATTTCTTATACTACTGTCTTAGTTCTGAACGCTTTACTCTGATACTGCATAAGAATTATGATTGCAACATGATTGTTATCAAAGTTTATCTCAATCTTGCCTCAGAAGATGATGTAGGACGTATATGCCGGCAAACAATGTTCAAACATCGTATTATAAGCGCCGCCTAACGACAAACTGTGGAAGTTATCCTTACTGCCACTAGCTGCATCAGCATCAAAATGGCAGCATCCTAATGAAATGCGTTCGCCTCAGCGTTGATATTTCGAGAATCATTCAACCGATATTCAATTTCGATAGCTTATTTTAAAGCTAATATTTACTATAATCTAATTCCCATGAAAGCATTGCGCCAGTGTCGTTGTTTGGCCGTTATTTCCAACAAAGCATAAAAACTTGAGTAAAAAATCGGGCATTTTTATGTTTGAGAGCCTATACTGTAAAACTCTTTGGTATTGACTCGTAGGACTTTAACGGCAGTGTATCCCAAAAGCTTTAAAACGAGCTATAGAAAAAGTAAATCGGTCAAGTGGTTGCAGAGATATAAGTGTTTATTTAACCAATGTCGGCGGCCACTTTGATGACGTCATATCGCCACTTCCGGTTGCATATGAGGATGACACCATGGTGCAAAAGGAAGCTGGCATGGTGTAGAACAAGATTATCCAACTTATTTGTTTGCTTCACGAAACTGCACACGGGACCCTTTTTCAGGGGTCGTAGTGGGTTTTAGGGGGGAAAAAGTAGGAAATAAGGAATTTCGTAATTTCGTAAGTCATAAATAAGGAAAAATAAGGAATTGTTCACTAAAAAGTAGGTAAAAATAAGGAACCCTTCGGTCTAAATCAGGGCCTAATAACAGTAAACGCTTACTCGTTTCAAGAGTAGTCGTAAATATAGCCTATCTAGGAAGTAACAAAATATTAACAAATCTTCTTAGGTACCACATCCAATTTAACAAAAATTTCATTAATGACTAGACCCCAATGGAATGCGAGGCTCTAATAAATAAAAAAAAAAAAAGCTTTTCGCCTTTTTTTTGGGGGGGGGGGGGCGGAGAAGTTCCCCCTCCAAACAAGTCGGAGAAGGTCGTACAATATTTAGAATTCAATAATTTTTTAGTAGGCCTACACTTTTTTCTGAACAATTTAAAAGATTTTTCATTTATTATCAAAGAAAAAATAATACCCAAACTGCCGGCAATATTGTATAATAATCTCCAACGAGACGTGAAATTCAAGCTTCTATTCAGCAAAACTGTACTTCTGTTTTCACAGTATCACCATGGCCGTAGGGGTGGCGGGGGGGAGTCGTAAAAACCATTGCTATGCCTAGGCCAACTCCTAAGTCGTGTGAGATAGTGTTGAAGTATAGGGCCTATAGCCATAAAACTTCGTTTCCAGCTGGTTAAAATGGAATTTTAAAATTGGTATGATAAAATCGGTCACGATTTCGTGAAAATACGAATTAATTTTTGTCGTAGGACTCAGAGCAACATAAATTTTGACCCACAGATTTTGACCCGCAATGATTTAATGGGAAAATGGCGGCGGCCACGGCCAACAACGTGTCCAAAATAACGTATAGCACGGCAGTGGCACATACTTTTTTAAGACTACACTTAGACTAATGAAATTAAATACTGCTAAACATAATTCTAGCTCGTTAACCTTCCTAATATTTGTTCGTTGTTGACGTTTTACAAACTGGGTATAAATAAATGTGCGATAAAACCATTCCGTCGGTGTATTATAACTAACGGCTGGCTCAGTCAGCACGGACAACGCACATGGTGTACAGAACACTTACATTTTTTAATACACATTCATTGTATCGAAAAACGAAATTACAAACAGTAGAGCACGAAATTTAATTAGCTGATACCTAATAGTAGGCTAAGCACGTAACCGACACTTTATCCTTGGATCGAGCACGGACTTAGCAACGTTGATGTCTTGACAGTTGACTTGCAAAAACGAAACCGTCGCGCACGATGCGGAACCGGAAGTGATGCTTTTCAATGCGCGCGCGCAGAACGCCTCGTTGCATTGTAAACAAGCCAGGGACAGAGTACGCCAACAAAGTTCGTGTCTTATTTATCGAACTCAAATTTTTATTTCATTAATTTATACTTACATTTACAAAATAAGAATTGCTGAGAAAAAGTAGGGAACTGTACATCTCAAAACAGGAAAAAAGTAGGAAAATAAGGAACTAAAAAAAAAAAGTAGGAAATAAGGAAAAAGTAGGAACTCTACGACCCCTGCTTTTTTCAGCCCTATGGCAATGTACTATAGACTCCTTTTGTTGCGAGTTGGAAGAGCTAAAACAGCCGCCATGTTGGAATTTTAGATGATTTCTAGCTGCGAGAATGCAAGAGAGTCTTTGCGTAAACGCGCCCTAAGACAAATACAAACAGCCAGGTATATCTACAATTTATTTTACACGATTAAGCCTTTTAAGTTCCTACCAATGTAATTAATTCTTCCCACTTTTCTTTTAAGTTTTAATTGTTTGTGCTAATTTGCACAGAGTGTTTACAGAGGATGTATACGCTTTTTTACAGCGCTCAGCCTGGTTGCTGGAGGTTTGCGGATCTGGTCGAACCCCTGGAAAGAGGATCTTGGCAACGTCCCTGTCGGGACTGACAGTCAGGGTAGCGTGAGAAGCTACCATGCTCCTTCAGCGGCTTTGGGAACTATTCTGGCCAATTTTGGACAATCTTTCGACCCCTAAGATGATCGGAGGTTTCGTGGTTAAAATCCCCGGGTTGGCTCCTTCCTTTACCAGATGATATTTCTTCTTCTCAACAAAAATCTGGTAACGTTCAAAATTAGGCTGGTTCAGCCACACGAGCCTTTAATTGCTTCGGCTGAATTAAGGATCAAGGAAATTAATAATAAATGTATAAAAAAAAATTATTGTTGAGCCGTATGTGTATTCATGAATATTGTTATGAAGAGTTGGTGGAGTAATTTGTGTTTTGTTCAGATATGTTATTTTTGTACCAAGCAATGTTCAGTTGTATTTATTTTATCAGGGAGCACGAATCCAATCTGGCCCCACAACAATTTAGCTGGAGAAATCCAAGCGAAAAAACCCAGGAGCTTTATTATGCCAAGTGATGCCTGGGGGATGTTGGTTAAAGCTATTGTTGTACTTATACGTAACTGGCATTGCCGGTTGGTTGATTGAATGGTGCCTCGTGCTCATGTCGATTGTGGCATGTCATAGATCCTGGGTCTTCCGCCTGGATTTCTCCAGCTAAATTGTCCCTCTCATAGTCGTGGGGCAGACAACCCAGATTGGATTCGTGCTACCTATAAACAAATAACAACAACTCGACTTGTAATGGCTGGAGCTGTACTGATGTTTAAGGTGAAGGTGCAACGTAGGTAAGCCGTAATGGCTACACTAGGACCGTAAGTGGAATAAACCTTTGGATAATATGTTCACCAAGTTCTTGTGATTTCCCACATTAAATTAAATTAAATTACTGTACACAAACAAAAGCAAGCTAAAGCCTACGAGTGAAAATCGTACACTAAAAATAGACAAATTAATGCCCATGATGCTGCTCATGACAGTGTGCATGCCGCTCCTTCTGTAGTTGACGAGAGTACGTATGCTAACATAGTCAGCTGGGATGGTGAGGGAGATGGTTGTAGAGGACAGTGCCATAGGCGTCGACGGAAACACATCCAAGGACGTTTCCCAAAGAGGGCTCTTAAAAGTACGAATGTTATTTCGATCACGACAGCAGCCGCACATGTCAAACTGGCTCGCTTACTAATTAGCAACCTGAATAAAAGCACGAAACCTGCTGATGTTGTTAACATTCTTGGCCATTCCACCTTCACTTTTGACCGTGTACAACTATCAACAAGAAATCAGTATTTTTACTCAAAGTTCCTTTTACGGCACTGCTCCTGAAGTGAGCATTAGCGAATTGCTTAATCCCAAATTGTGGCCCAAAGGTGTGACCCAGGGTTCGAGTCCCTGTTCGGGCGCCATAATTGCGCCCGAACAGGGCGCCATAATAGCGTAAAGCATGCTTTGATTGATAACCACTGAGGTTATTGTTGGCAACTAAACGTTTTTGTTGGGCTAATATATTGTTACCGATACAAAAAGACTTGGTTACGGATGAAATGTGGGTTTCCTGAATGGTTAGCGCAGGCCCGGTAAAATAAGCGTTACAGGTTCAAAATGGTTGGACTTCTTCCTTTTCACCATTCATCGACCTCCTAAACTTCATCTGCAACAATAATTGTTACGTGGCGTTGTTGGACTGGGAACTAACACGCAGACTGGTACAGGGTTCATGACACAAATTTATCCTTGTCTATGAAAGAAGGAGTTTGCCTTAACTGATTACCAGGTTTAGTAACTGTGAGCTCCATCTTTTGCAACAACCACATGACGTCACTTCCGTCATCCCACTTACTTACAACTGATCTATATCAGTGGTGGATTTGACCATCACTGTAACGCTGTACCTAGCAAGTGCATCGTTACAAACTTCGCGACTTTGTTGGCCGTCCGAAATACACCATTGGGGAACTATGCACAAACAGGCCTAGATCGAGGAAACGACCGCCAATACAAATCAGCAGAATGAGTGACTCGGCGATCAAAATTTTCACTTTGCACAACAAGTTCAGTTTTTCAACAGCATGGATTCCCTACCACATAAATCATCGCTGAGGAAAATAGTTATGGTAACATTTTTTCCTTCAAGAGATGGCACTTTATTTATGACGTCAATATAAGAACTGTAAGATCGAATTTCGGTAATTTTTTTACGGTATTTCCAGACCATTAAACAAGACATTCATATCATTGCTTTAGCAGAAATGTAGATTAAAGATCATGTAAATTTATTTTATTGCACTCTGACATAAACGGTCTACTTCACTTGTTTTGAGGAAGAAAGACAAATTGGAGTTGCTGTATTCATTTGGCATTGTATCACACTTGAAGTAGTTAGCGATATTGTTCAGACCGGAGCTGGCATTAAGTTTCACATTTCTTCGTCTGTTATTGCTGTATACAGGTATCACTCGTATATGTACAGTATTGGACAATGAAATTTAGACAGTTGAGAAGGGGCAACTACAAGTCTACATCGATTAATCATGCCTGGTTATGGGAATTTCTTAAATATTATGAAGTTGTTAAATTCAATAAACGAATATTAATAACCGCAAAATAAATACAATACTGCGTATGCTATTGCAACTGAAAAAAATTAAATTTGTTGAACACAGAATGAAGTCAGTCAATCACACAAACTGCAAATCTCTATTTATGGAATCTGGATAGGCCAAGAAAATGTGGTGGCTTGTTTACAGTCTCAGGAAAAAAGTATCATTATGCGTGACAAAACCTATCTGTAAGTATTCAATTGACTTTAAGAGTATTACTCCATTTAGATAAAAATATAAATAGAGCTACAGTTTTAAAATTGATTTTATTTTAAAGTCGATTTGAAAGTCAATTTTGCGGTTTTATTTTAAAGAAATGCATTCAAGAAACGTTGAATTTAGGAATAAAAAAAACCGTGAAAAGCCTATAGGGAAAAGAAACCTAGAAAAAAACAGCCAATGAAAGAAAAACAAACAAAACAAAAAACCAAAGAGAAAGATTTAAGCAGAACGAAAGTCCAGGGAAAAAGTAATGGACAACAGACAGCCAGTGGACGAAATGCTGCGAAATTTAAAAAAAAAACGTCGGAAATATACGTAGGAAATAGTCGAAGGAAAACAATCCGAGGAAAATAGCCGAAAGAAAACACCGTTTCCTAGTGAAATTTCTTACCTAACGTAGGTTTGTTTTATATCTCTAATGCGTGGTGCAGTAACAACCCGAACTACCGCACTGTGACTGAGGTTGGCACTAATGACCTAGTTGTCGATGAGCCATTAAACCTCAATCCCGCCTCCCCTCCCCCCCCCCTCAACCCAACCTGTTAAAAAAAATAGTAAATATTTTCCTTTGGTTATTTCCGTGCCTTTTTATTTCGCGGCTTTTTTTTCCTTTGACTTTTTTTCAGTCTTTTACTTTAATCTAATCCATTTCCGGAGTTTCATTTTCTGGCAGTGTGTTGCCGGCAGTTGTGATTAGTAAAGGTTTTACAATGTTTCTTCTCCCTGCGCGAACCCCCCCCCCGGCCCGACTCAACCCCCCTCCTTAACGGGATGCGCGGTGAAATGAAGCTCCTGAGTTGAATATTTTCATCAATCAAGAACGAAAGTTAGAAGTTCGAAGCGATCAGATACCGCACTAGTTCTAACTGTATGTTGAATGAAGTTGAATTGAAGATTTACATTATTAAGAAACTGTAAGCTGATCTGGTTGAACGAATACCGACCTTTATGATGTTTTTGTGACCTTGTATTCCGTGTCCCCTCCCATTAAGAGGTTGCCTCAGTTATCGTCGGCTTAGGAATCAAAGTTAAAGTTTGGAACTGAACGTTTCTCGCGATCGGGTCACAAAACATGGGACAATTCAACGTCGCACAAAAAGTTTCCAATATCAACTTGCGTGATGTGAATTTGACTTCAACGAATATGCAAGCCCCAACCCCTTTTTTATTTTTATTTTTGGTTGGTTTGAGGCGGGGATTGCCCCAGCCTCCTCCTGCTCTCCCCCCCCCCCCTCCCACCCCGGTCAGTGATTTCGCTGCTGGTTCTGTCAATAATTAAAGGAAAAAGGAAAACTAAGCCCAATGTTTCCGGAATTTTCATTTGCAGATTGCATTTTATCAGTGAATGTTAGTTCCCATTAACACTATTTTCTTACACCCACGAAGGACAAAAGTGCATTACTACGCCAATGTTTAAACCGCTAAGCCTTGTCCTATCCAGACTAAATTATTTAAACTCAGTCTGCTAGTCATTACATATTTCGAACGTGTCTGCCTGTACGCGAGAAGTGTACTCGTCATCCTAGAGTGTCCAACAGCTAAAACAGACTTAATGTCGTAATTATTCGTCGTAACAGTTTATCATTATCCAGTCTGCAACATGAAATATGCATATTCGACATTTCTGAAACCAATACCTTAAAACAATCGAACTGTCGCAGCCATTCACGCCCTGGAGGAAGTAATCCATAAAGGAGCGTAGCAGAGAAGCTAATATTTTTCTGTCTAAATTTCATTGTCCAATACTGTACAATCTTTATGGAACTGCTTAAGTGCTTAAAAAAAAAATCTCGATGTAATGCGTAAACGAAGCAAGCAGTCTGCATTAAAGACTGGCCTTGTGAGGAAACAAGATACACTAATCTGAGAAAGAAATAAAAGACAACTTCCCCGACTGGGACTCCAACCCAGAACTTCCCACTATAGTATACTAGCTGGGAGCTCTAACCACTGCGCTACCAGGGCGGATTGTGGCTACTGCCCGGCTAGTAAGTGGGAAGTCCTGGGTTTGAGTCTCAATCGGGGCAGTTGTCTTTTCTTTCTTTCTCAGACTAGTGTATTGTGTATCCACACAAGGCCAGTCTTTAATGCAGACTGTTTGTTTCGTTTACCCTTTACCTTGTGATTTCTTATTTATCACATGCATTATTTCTAGTGTGTTGCTCTCCCTCGACCTTGTATGTATGTCCTGATAAAGACTGAACAGCTACTTAGCTCGGCTGGAGCCTGTAGCCAGTATCCGCCCCGGTAGCACAGTGGTTAGGGCACCCAGCCTAGTCAGAGGGAAGTTCTGGGTTCGAGTCCCAGTCGGGGCAGTTGGCTTTTCTTTCTTTCTGGGATTAGTGTATCTTGTATCCTCACAAGGCCAGTCCTTAATGCGGACTGTTTGCTTAAGTACTTGTTTGGAAGTAAACAGAACTGCACAAGGTTTCATGT
Source organism: Lithobius niger (assembly GCA_023313725.1). Lineage (NCBI taxonomy): Eukaryota > Metazoa > Arthropoda > Chilopoda > Lithobiomorpha > Lithobiidae > Lithobius > Lithobius niger. The sequence continues at coordinate 15,736 of JAHWFP010164089.1, forward strand.
TGATTGGTGACGTTAAAACTGGCCCCTTAAATATGATATCCATTTCAACGACTGCTCAAATATAATGGCTTCTGACAGGTTCATCTCTTGCATAAATATTCCCGCTCAATTATTAATAACCAGATAGAACTGCAGTGACCACACATTTATTAGAAGCAAGATCTATAAATCTTTCAGCACTGTTGTGATAACCGCGGATGTGTCTTACCGTATGTCCGATGGCTGTGTTAGTAAAAATAACTCGGAAATTAATAACTTAATCGCCGATAATACGTATCTGCAAATTAATTTCGATTCCTTTTTTACGTAAACTTGGATATGTTGACTGGAGTCAAGTAGTTAGCATGAAAAATACGTCAGTTAAAAAGACCACCAAACACCACCAAGCTCGACGCATAAAACGGATTAAAACACTGTTACCTAATATTTCAGAGCATTTCAAGGGTTGGCTCCATTTTCAAAGGATTGAAAAACATGTAAACTCACTAAAACAACATCCAGTCTACCAGGTCGCCGTGTTGAAGGAAATGTACCAAGGGATTCTGGGAGTCAAGGTAGGTTAAAAAAAAATACTGAGTCGGAGGAAGGTGGCAAATCTATCAAAGAGTAGATACGTTAAGGTGAAACAGGACAGTATAAAGGAGGGGGGAGATGAGGGGAACAAAAACAATAAAATACGATAAAGAGCACCAACCAAAAAAATTATTTAAAAAATGCATGGAAATTAAAGAAAGGTAAAAAGGAAAAAAAAAATATTCGGGATAAAAAATGGGTGGAGGGGGGAGGAATGTTATGCATGTTCACGAGTTCGACGTTTGGTTAATTCTTGCCTCAATCCCCTCACCTGAAACAAATCCTTGTGTCTAATACCAATTTTGTGTTGGTAAATTCAGGTGGCCCTGGCCGTGCCAAGGAGGGCTGGGCACCGTTTTATTAACCAAGGTGAAATCGGGCCGGGCCAGTATTTCGAGAGCCGGCCCGGCACGGCCAAGACCGCTTTATTAACCAACGCGAAATCAAATTTGGACGGAGCCGGCCAGCACCGCTTAAATCGGAATGGTTTATGAATGGTGCTGCAGTGTAGCGGCAGGAAGTGTAACGTGTCAAGTACCACAAACCGACATGTGTCGGTGCTGTAAATCGTACTCAGCGAGCCGTGGAATTAACCAACGCGAAAGCGAGCCGGCCGGACCAACACTGGCCCCGATCGGCACTGGCCAGCCCACCCCAGTCCGACCTGGCCCCTTGAATTTACCAATGCGAAATCTGTATAAGGGCCACCGCGCATTGAGCGGCCAAGTCGCGTGGCCAGTGGTCGTGGCGGCCAAAAAACACGGCGAAGTGCCGCGCGGTCACGTCCGTTTTGCATTGATAGTTCTCGGTCACGTGGTGAAAAATGAATCCGGAGCAAGTACGGTCGCTCTGTGGCCGCCTGCACGCCGCCGGGGATCCCAGTGGTCGCGGCGACAGGCTGGCCGCTGAGGTCAAGCGCGTGTAGCTACATATACCGTAAAGTACACATTCTCGTTGGCCGCAGCAACCTGGCCGTGCAGCTTTGGAAAAACGCGTGGAAATCGCTGCAGAAACGACGCCACTATCGCGTCGGTCGATGGCACCTCCTTTCACACAGCGCGATTTAGCTCAGGGATACCTATACATAAACGCAGAAACGCGCCACTGCGTGTGAAAGCATCAGTTGTACAGGGTAAGGCAAGAGTCTGGTCACACGCAAATAACCGCCGTATGTTAAATCTGAAGACATATTTGTAATGTAAGTCAGCTACGGCGAAGCCAATGGAGATATTTTCAACGACGTTGAAAACAGCCTTCAAGGTCTGAATTCTATCTTCCAAACGGCATAAGATACAGCTGAAAAGTAAATCACAAAGTTGTACGCGAGCATCAAACATGACAAACTGCGAAAACAGATTGAAAATCGGAGCATAAATGCAATAGTTATGAGGAAAACAAAATAGCAACAAAGTCTTCCCTGAACGTTTTAACTGCCATGCAGTGAAGCTTAAGGAGCTGCCTCTGCAAGCGAATGCACGTTTGTATGTGATTCGAGTCTTTCCTGCGTTAATCAATGCAAGTGAACGAGTGCAATTCAGGATGCAATGAAAGAAAGCAACGCATGATACGGATTAGGCCTAAAGTATTGAGCCGTAATTCACAACAAAGAAAATCTGGTTCGGTATGTGATTATTTTCTGATTTTACGTTTATTAATTTTTTCCGGCGCTAATGTCCCTTTGAGTGACATCCAGCCCGGTCACAAAAATCGCCAAAACGCATTATTGTTACAAATGTTCACACATCATTTCCAAAAGTGGAAAAACATTTTTTCGGGGGGAAATCGGAAATCTACACCCTACTTTACGCCCCCTGCTACTAGAAAACTTACGACCACTTTATTGTTAAGGATTTTTCTTGTTTTGTGAAATGTATGGCACCATAAAGAAAAAAAAATCATTTGAAGAAAACTGCGATTAAATCGACTTTTTTCAAAAGATTTTTCGCTTTGTTCTTTGGGGCACTTTCCTTCCTCTCCCTCTCAGCTCCCCCCACTCCCCACCACCACCTCAGTTATTTACGCCATGTCTTCAGTCAGTAACATGTACGTTTATTTTCGCATACGAATGCCCTCACTTTTAATCCTATTTTTCCACCCACCTACCTTATTTTCGACATATTCTGATCGTAGGACTATCCTGCAATTAACTGAAAAGCCGATGAAAAAACTTTTTTTTCGGGGGGAGGGGGGGCAATGAGGTATCTGCGTAGTCCGAAGTGGCAGAAATATAAATCCATCTCTGCCAGTAAGCAAGTGACAAGTGACGCTAATTCATCTTGTCATTTGCTTCCTGTTCACCATAAACTTATTATTTACCCTTTAATGGAAGTAATCTGTAATGGCATACTGATTTAAGAAGCTGTTAAAAAGTGCAGGAATTCGAATGTCCAGGGTTTTCCCAACTTTGGATTAAAGTGAGGCCATTCGTAACGACATTAGGTTTTTTCGTTGCTGGGTGATTGTTGTAACCGGGCTGGAAAACACTCAAAAGGCCTTTAGGCTTCGGTGAAAAAAATAAATAAATGTAAAATCAGAACGTAATCGCATACCAGACGTAACGTTCTGTGTTGTGAATGATAGCTCATTACTTAGGCCTAATCCGTACCCGTTTTCGTTTACTGCAATCTGAAATTTAATTGCACTCATTGCTGCAAGATTGTCGTGCTGCCATGCAAAGGATTAGATTTCTTTCTAAGTTTGAACATTTTCTGAGCATTAGGACCAAAGTTAAACTTTCCTCTGCCTTAGTTATTCCATTGTTGGATTACTGTGATACAGTTTATTTTAACGCCACCAAATCCTCCCTCAATCAGACTCAGGGGATCCAAAATGCGTGTATAAGTTTCATTTTTAATCTTAAAAAGTTCGACGGTGTAGAGACTATCGTAAAACTATCAAGTGGCTCCCTATGCCTCAGAGGCGTTCTTTGCATTCTCTCACAATTGTGTACAAGTCTCTGCACTTCTGCACTGGCTGATCACAGTTACCCAACAAGATTCAGTCATGGCCGCCCCTTCACTCCCCCTCGCTGTCGCACTACTAAATACCAAACGTCGTTTCTGTTCAGAGCATGAAGTTATGGAATGATTTGCCCGAAGTCATTAAATCTTGTTCTAGTGTTGGAACTTTTCAAAGCTCAATTATACCGTCACTTGTTTAATTCATAACTTGGTCACCATCCCTTTTCCACTCTTTTTCTTCCCTTTCTTTTTTTTTTCCTCTGTCTCCCCCCTCACCCAACCCCCACTGTATCCCATCTTCTTGTTTACTTTAGTTTTCGTTATTGTCTGCTGACATTGTACATAATTACATGATGGTTTGGGTTAGGTGTAAGAATGGGCCCAGCGCCTAAACTTCGCCCTTTGTGGCACAATCAATTTTTATTCTTGAATTTGTCGATCCTTGTACTTTCACGTGCTACAATAAAGTTTAATAATATTATTATTGTAACGGCGGATGCTACGACGGGGTAGGTGCTTGTAACATCGCCGCTCGCCTGGTGTAACTAGATCTTCTTACTATTACTTTTGGGTACTTTTTGTTTCAAATAAGCACAACAGCTACAGTCCCGGCGTAGGGAATGGAGCTACACTTGTCCTAATAATGTAGGCTAACTGTAATAATAAGCGGTAACGCTGCCACCAAGGTGGGAAAATTAGGCTAGCTAAGCTAAGTTTTAAGAGAATTATCTTACATGTTAACTTCTAGCAAACAACGAGCGAATAAACTGACGGACGTTTAAGAAAAACTCCTGGTTTTTATTTTAAACAAACATGAATAAAAATATCGCACACAATTACATTTGGTAACTTTACACCTAGTTTAGGTTATAAAATACAGGGGGAATTTACATTAAATTCGACACTAGAACCAACAATTGGTTCACATAAAACAATTTCAAATAGAAAAAGAGTTGAGTAGGCACAATGGGATTTCGCAAAAGAGCCCTCTAAATTACGAACAGCCTCAGCTGTCTAGTAATAGTAGACCTGTTTTACAGTTATTTTACTACGTGTATACTGCAAAGCATTAAACCTCCCAGAGTTGCTGTTGATAAGTCAACTCCTTAAATTATAGAGCCGCGGCTACCTATAAAGTGGATCCGAGCGTTTAATCAATGGAAACCCCACGAAGATCAAACCGTCCTTTGTTTACATTAAACTGTGTTTAAAGAAACGATGAAATAAAGCTAAGGGACCGTGAACCCTTAAATTATGGCCGCCAACGTCCGAAATGCCGTTTGGCTTGACGCTCCATAAATTTACTTTCTAAAGCTACGAGGTTAAGTTAAGTTTAAACTATAAATTTTGAATGTAAGTCCAAAAATTAAACTTTTAAAGCTAAACTAAGTACGAAACGAACCACTACCTTTGCCCGGCATGGCAACAATCGGACCGCGGCATCTCCACTCCCGACCGGCGTAGTGACCTCTAGCTTTGAGAATCCTTGAGCTGTGCTAACTATACTCTACTGCGTCTGGGTTTTTATGCCTTCTGCTTGGCAGGCAGGTAGAGGGTTAGCGCGGACCTGTAGGAGAGCGACGGAGGGGGTGAGTGGGGAAGAGGTGGACGCTTGGAGGAGGAGAGACAGACCAAAATCGGCCGCGCCGTCATTACCGGAAGTCGGCCATGACAGCGCGGACGACCGGGGTAGCTTGAGCGCTCCGACTGGCTGACGGAATTGAAGAAGTGTTTTGGTTGGCTGAATTCGAATTGACAAAGGGAATTGCCGACTTGGAAACTTAGGCCTGGCTTTGAATGTGCAAGTGAGTTTTCAACTCATAACAACGTGATTTTTAGACCTATTAAATAAACTACGACGTTAAGCATCGCAACTATTGAAGGAAGGGGGGGGGGAAACGAAGTGTTTTGCACAGAATAAACATTTGACTTTGGGAAACGGATTGCTATATACAAGGCATGTTTTTACGAAGGAAAGCTAGTTTGTTTACGTTTTTAGAGGTTCACTACGATCGGAGTTTGGATGGAGATGCTATAAAAAATAAACATAAAATCATACACTGGGTCCATAAAAATAGACAAACATAAACATGGGAGCTCCGGTAGGGTTCATGGCAAGAAGTTAAGTTTACCAAAATGCATTAAGTGCACAAATAAAAAGATTAAATGTTCCATCTATTTTTTAGGTTAGATTTTAAACTGGTTTGAACATCGGACATTTTTCATAAATAAGCAAAGTCGTCACCTGTTAGAAATAAAAAATATCGTGTGTTGACAACATCTAAAACACAACTAAGCTGAAAAGTGTGTTGGCTTTATGCCTAAGAAAATATACATTATTTACATTTTAAATCGTAATTGCCATACAGACGATGCTCTTCTGGTAGGTAAGAGTGCTGCCCTCAGGTTTTTTCTTCGGTGGTGTTGAGGTGTCCTCACCACGAGCGTCTGATACGAGACCGCGTTTACATTATTATTATTATTATTAAAGACTCGGAACTCATGCACTCGCTTCTAGAGGCAGCCCCTAACTTCACTGCATGGCAATTAAAACGTTTAGGGAAGACTTTGTAACTATTTTGTTTTCCTCGTAACTACTGAAATTATGCTCCGATTTTCAATCTGTTTTCACAGTTAGTCATGTTTGACGCTCGCGTACAACTTTGTAATTGACTTTTCTACTGTATCTTGCGCCGTTTGGAAGATAGAATGCAGATGACCTTGAATGCTGTTTTCAAGGTCATTGTAAATATCTCCATTGGCTTCGCCATAGCTGACTTACATTACAAATATGTCTTCAGAATTAACGTAGGACCATTATATCGGCCGTTATTTGCGTGTGACGAGACTTTTGCCTCACCCTGTATATTCCACACATTTTACCTGATCTGTCACTGATTTCGATTTCTGCGCCACAAACGCCAAAAATTTATCTGGGATTGTGGTTCGTCTGCAACCGGCCTTAACCTCTTCCTGACCATTTTGTGTACGCTCGGTCTACCATGCGCCGAGTGCCCCAAACATTACTCGGGATACACGGAACGCGGAAGAGAGCGTATGAACGAACATATTCGTGATACGAACGCTACATCAAGCGCTCCTGCCCAACACTCTCTCTCTCTCTCTCTCTACACTTTCCACTTTACCCCTCTTTTTAATGAAACTCACTTTTTTAGTAGGTTTAACTTGGAAAACTTTCTTATCCTTCTGCACCAAGATTCGATGTTTAATTTCCTTATCTCAGTTCACTCTAACGTCTATGCATGGCTTAAATTCTTTACAACTCATGTACTTAGCTTTCTTTTCAAACAGGAAAGGCACCTCAAAACTAAACTTAAACAAGAATTTAAATAAATACAATAACTGCTTAGGCTAAATAATCATGAGCTCACGGCTCACAGTGGGTAACAGTGGTTGGGGTACAACGGAGGACACAATCGCTACGCATAGAAGCCATCATAACCAATGATCCGATTACGCTCTTATTATTAAAAGCGATGTAGGTTCCAGTAATACAAATCTGTACTAAACATGTCTAAACATTCAGGCAAGCAATACGACCATGGTCGATTTTTTTTGGGAGGGGTTAATATAATATAGTTTCACCACGTTACGGCGGTAGGACTACGGAAGGGCTGTGAATCTCTAATACCGCATCCTAAAACGGACGTTTTAAATAGGGCAGAAGATTTTGTGTTGCAAGCGAGCGGCGAAACCCCTGCTCTGTGGACTGGTTAACGGTACCTTCACTCAGGGCATTCCAAATGTGAACCACACGAACCGAGAAGAAATTTAAACGAGTATTATGAATACAGGCCTGTCTAGCAAGCTTTCATTTGCGCCACGAGTACCAAACGGGTTAGGAGCCAAATCGAAGAAAGGAGTTCTGACATCACAAAGACCATGTAGAATCTTAAAAGTCAAGATTAGATCAAATTTAATGCGACGCAGCTCGAGCAATTCTAAGCGGGTCTTTGAAAGCCGTTCTGAGTAGTTTAAATCACGGAAGCCAGGCAGTCGCTTGGTAAATCTGCGCTGGACTGCTTCAAGTAGGGCAATATCTCCCACCAAATGTGGCGACCAAATAGAGGTCGCGTATACTCTAAGAGGGGCTTCACAAAAACTTTGGAAGCCCACACATTAGTACGCCAATACCCCGATGTAAAACACTTATTAACCATAGCTACACGGCAGTAAGCTTGACCACAGATTTTATGACAGTGGGGGTTGGGGAGAGGGCAACAACCACCATCCCACCATCACACCGAAGAAAACATCTCATTTTGAAAAATGGACCTCAGTCGGAAATACTTAGATTCATAAAACAAACTATAAATAAATAAAAAAAATTAATAATATATTGGCATAGCTTGGGGACAAAATTTGCCCTTAAATCCGTAGCCATCATAACCAATGCTCCGATTATGCCCTTATTATTAAAAGCGACGTAGGTTCTAGTAATACAAATCTACTAAATAGGTCTAAACATTCAGGCATGCAATAAGACCACGGTCGATTTTTGGGGGGGGGGGGCGGCAACAACCACCATCGCACCCAAGAAAGCATCTCATTCTGAAAAAATGGACCTCAGTCGGAAATACTTAGATTTAAAAAACAAGATGTAAATGAATAAAAAAAATTAAGAATATTTTGGCACAGCTTGGGGGACAAATATTTGCCCTTAAATCTGTTGATCCAAGTCTAGACACCAAGGCAATCGCTTCACCCCCCCCCCTCCACTCCCCCCACCATCGCCACCACCTTACCGGTTGCCACATGAAAAGTATTATAACTGTACATACAGACTAACAAACCACCCCTGTCTGTGTGTAATTGTTTGTAGAGATGAGGGGACAGGAAGAAGTCTCGTTTGGTAGCTTTCTTTGTTGGGGGGGGGGAGGTGTTAGGGTGAGCAATCCTGTGTATTGCATTCGACAGTTGAAAAACGGAGGACACAATCGCTACGCGTAGAAGCCATCATAACCGATGATCCGATTATGCCCTTATTATTAAAAGCGACATAGGTTCCAGTAATACAAATCTACTAAACATTAATACAACCATGGCATGCAATACAACCACTGTCGATTTTTTTTTGGGGGGGGAGGGGGGGCAACAACCACCATCCCACCATCACACCCAGGTGTACGTACAAACTAAGAACCCACCCCTTGTGTGCAACTGTTGGCAGACTTGAGGGGACAGGAAGATGTCTCGTTTGGTAGCTTTCTTTGTAGGGGGAGGGGGGGGGAGTGAGTAAGGATGAGCAATCCTTTATATTGCATTCGTTATTCAAACATAATGCGTGCACTCTTTAAAAAGTGCGCGATTCCAGACGAAAGACAAAGCTCTCTATTGTTTATTTTTCTATCGAAAGTGATCGTAAAATGAATTTAGAATTCTGCCTTTTTATGTAGCGCTGCCCCTGCCTTCCAAATTCGTACAGAGAAATTACCGGGGCTCCTCTGTACTACAGCTACGCTCCTAGTATGCACTATCCCGTTGCCTCACACGTTTATCGAATTGATACTACAAAAACTGTTACACTAAATAATCGATTATACAATAATTACCTGATTAGCAGGAGCCACTATTTGTTCGACATAACTACCCGAATTGTGAATATGACCCGGGAAGCGCAAGGTAGCCGCCATTTTTATTTTTATCGGTTCGCTCAAAGAAGAACGACAGATAAGACTACGTTTTCCATGCGGTATTGTCAAAATCTGAAACTAACTAGCTTAATTCCAGTTTAACTTATTTTCCACACGCACGCATAATTGGGAAAAATTCTTGATAAGGACCTAAAACCCTTCATAGGCAAACGATTTCATCATAAACCGTTCAATAACGAAGCCTACAATTTGCTGGCAAGTGTTCTCATAGAAAATCATGGTTACTCGATTGACATTCTGGGACTTCCGGCCTGACGCTGTAGGTGATACGACTGTCCCGTTCGAGTAAACGATTCGCTTGGGACATGACGTCACTAGACACTAGTCCTTACTGACGTCGTAGTGACCTCACGACGCGAGCCCTTTATCTCTCCAACTCTATTACCAATAACTGCTTTATGCATGCATTGCATAAGCAGTTAAAAACGAGTTCTACCATGCTTAATTCTTTCCACTAAACCTCTACAATATTTGCCCCCACTCCTTTCTACAGTACTTAAACCACTGCAAAAGTCAACCTCCGCCCCCCCCTCCCCCCAAAAAAAAAGAAATAAAGGGAAAGGAAACATACACAACATTCCCCTTTTTTCCCTGAATTATATTTTTTCCTTTTTACCTTTTTTCTCTTTAATTTCCATGTGGTTTTTGATTAATACTTTTTTTGTTGGTGTTCTTTATCTTATTTTATTGTTTTTGTTCCCCTCCTTATCCCCCCCCTCCCTTTTGCACTGACATGTATCATCTACTGATGCACTTACTACCTTCCTCCCCCTTGGTATTTTTTGAACCTGCCGTGAATCCCAAAATTCCTTAGTGCATTTGTGTTTTTTAACCCTTTGAAAATAGAGCCAATCCTTGAAATGCTCTGTAACATCAGTACCAGTGTTCTAATCCGTTTTATGCGACGAGCTTGAGTGTTTTTTTTTAACCACACAAAAGGCATTTTTTCTTTCATTTATTATTTCTTCATTTATACGTCCACTTAATCAAATACTACAAAATAATAAATGACTCTGATAAAAAAAATTCCATGCTACCAACGAAACTTTCTTTCGGAGAAGCTTTTAATATACCAATAAAAAAAAGTGGATGGGTGACGGAAGAAGAACTTGATTTTACCCCCTGCGCCCTTACTGGGAAGAGAGGGAGGGAGGGCGTGGCATAACCCTCTTATGGTTAACAAAATGTCGATCAAGGTCGATACAAGCTGGTCGCTAAAACATCGACTAACTTGCATTCCCCAAATGACGTTTCCCTCGGTGGACCCGTTCAAAAATCCGTGAAATTTGGTTAGGTGTATTAATTAAGAAACCGGGGGGGAGGGGGGGTTTGGCCATTGAGATGCATTGGGAAGAAAACTATCCATGAGACCATGAAACGCGCAGCGCCGCATACCCGCTGCCTACAACCTGCTTGCGACACCGTTGTCTGATACCGTCGTTACCAATAGTTATTTGCAAAAAAAAAAAAATGAAGGCTAATTACACAAAC
>JAHWFP010164089.1:34177-55734 GCA_023313725.1 Lithobius niger
AAATAATTCTTTAAACGATGCATACTGGATAAATATTCAAAACGCGCGAAAATACACAGACTGGTTCGGTCACTCAATCACCGTTTATTAGCCAGCAAAAAATAATTGAACGCACAGGTCGTTTTTTATACATCGTTTGTAATATGGGGAAATGGGGAAGGGGGTTGTTTTATGAAACAGCCAGCGTAGCTAGTCTGAAAATTATGATGCACCGTTTGCAACTTTGGGATGGGTGGGGGAAGGTTGGTTTATATTCTAGTAGACTATAAAAATAAGAGAAAAATCTGGTAGAGACATAACGAGGGATGAGTAAAGAATGCAGAATAGAGAGCAATAAGAAAATCTAGAGAAGAAACAGAGAAATAAAAATAGAGATAGAAAAAAAAGAAATAGAAGAAATAGAAATACAGAGCAACAGAAATAGAGGAAATGGAGAAAAAATTTAAAACAATGCAAGAGAAAAAATCTCCAAGTGGTACATTCGATTATAGAAATGCATTCAAGAAACCGAAATAGGTAACTTTTGTTATATGTAAGAATCGTTCATATTAACGATACAGACTAATTTACAATCTACCCACACACGTGCACCTACACTCACGTTTTCATACATGTGGGGGACGCACAAGCACCCACACACGCACACAGTTGTCATCCTAGAGCACACATGTTTGCACCAAAATACATTCTTACCTCCACACATTTACAAACTCGTTTTACTCTAAACCCGTTAAACTTCGCATTTTTTTGTTCACACCATCTGCATAATAATGCTGGATGACGACTGAGCTGATAAGAAAAGAGCCAATAAGAAAAAAAAACAGTAAAAGGCCGTACAATCACTCCCCCCCCCCTCCTCACGCCCGCATTGCAAGAGGACTCTCCCATTCTACCGGCCCCGTGAAAGAGCAGCCAGGCGGGAGTGGTCGACCAAGACCGGGCACGTACGTCGGCGAACAGGTTCAATCTGAAAAATATCGGGAAGAGTGGCGGGAAAATGTGTCGGGAAAAGTGTGTCTGTAAACTTAATTCATGGCCGGCCCCGTGAAAAGCACTGGCTTCCTCTAGTAGTTATATAGTGTATTTCTACTTGACGGACAGAAAATATCCATAAATAAATATGAATGTAAATTTATTTGCAGTCAGTTCCTGAGTGCTTGCTACCCTGGAGGAATCAAAACTCTCTAGATACACCCAGCTCAGACACCCACCTGCACATGCGCGGGACTAGCACGCGCAGGCCCTCCATAAATGGTGTTACGGCAATAGCCAGCCACCTCTTTTCCTCCAGCTGCCACTGCGTCAACATCGCTGCCCTGAGCGTTCGTCGTTCCCGTTCGCAAGACCCGCCGCTACATGAAGAAGACTTCCTTTCGCGCTCGTTCACCGATCATCCCTACATGGAATTGGTTCGTCCATTCGTTTGTTGGTCATATCTTGAAGGAGGATTGTCCTACTATAAGAAGACGTTCATTCGTGGCATCGTTCATCACCATTCACTGCACCGTTCGCCCCGCAATCAACACCGTCTATGCAGCTGTCTGGCCGCCCTGCCTTCGACGCTTGTCACGTTTCCAGACGTCCTAACTAAGCGAAGACCTTCATCTTTCACTTCGTCCTGCTCAAGAAGCAACTGAAGCACTCACCTTGTGACAATCACTCACTCGCTGTTTCAGGCCTACCTAAAGAATCTCTGCTCGAGCCTGTCTCTCCGATGGCTGGCCCGACCATTGTTCAGGCCTTGCCGTCACGGTCGCCTTGCTCCTGTTACCCGCCATACTCTTCTCGTTCGTCGTTTGTCGTTCCACGTTCGTCGTTTGTCGATCTGAAACTCATCGCATCGTTCGCCGTTCCTCGTTCGTCATTCGCCGATCTTGAAGTCAATCGTGCCGTCTGTCTTCTGGGCATCATTCTGCTGTCATACTCCCAGTTCCTACCATCACCACAGCATGTTCTCACTGTTACTGTTTCACCGTTCCGGCGACTCATCATCGACAGACCTTCACAATCATTTCCCGCAACAAGCCTGCCAGGCATCAACCTCTCCTTTCCTTGCTCTCTGAGGCCCGTAGACCAATCGTCGTTCGCAAGCCCGTTCGCGTTTGTGAACCTGTTCATCGTCCGCGAGCCATACGTCGTTCGCTATCCGTTCGTTGTTCGCAAGCCCGTCCACCGTTCACAGCGTCCGACGCTCATAAGACCGTTCGTCGTTTGCAAGCCCACACGCCGTTTGCAGTCCGTTCGTCGTTCACAAACCTGTTTGCGTTCGCGAACCCATTCGTCGTCAGCAAGCCCAAGCGCCGTTCGCTGTCCGTTCATCATTCGTAACCCCGTCCACCGGTCTCAGCTTCCGCCGCTCACAAGACCGTTCGTCGTTCGCAAGCCGTCCACCATACGCATGTTCGTTCTTCGTTCGGAAGGCCATTCTCCGTTCACAAGCTCGTTCACCGTTTGCACGTCCGAACCGTCCACAAGCCCGCTCGTCGTTCACAGGTTCATTCACCGTTGCAAGCTCGACGACCACTGCTGCCGCCCATTGTCGTTCGCCACAACTGCCTTTCTCAAGTCATTCATCGTTCGCCATTCATGGTGGCCGCCCGCTGTTTTACACTGTCCGTTTCCCTTTGAACATCAATGGAATTTGACTGAACCTCATGAATACATCTCCTAATCGTTCAGATCACACCCTTCATTCATTGCGACCTATCCTCATGACGTCGCCAAGCTCATACTGCGCCTTGACGTTCAACTGGTTCCTCGCCGGAAGAAATTGTTCATCATTTCATTGTCGCCAAACTGGAACTCCCCATTCGTTAACAGGCTCACTTCCACCTCTTTCAACCTTGTACTGTCTACAATCCTTCTGAATGCCGTATCATTCTATTCCGGCCAACTCAAGGGAAATTCTTTGTCTTTCGTCGTTCGTCTCGAAACACCTTGACATCAAGTCCCATCTCTCTCTCCCATCACCATCTCGGCCTCATCCGCCATCTTCATGCTCGCCGAGAGGGAAACCGCTGACACTGCATTCAGAGGCTTTTGGACTTCATACCGCACACCGAAGCAACGCCAACCCTAACTTAAAAACAAGCCCACACTGGACAAGGGAACTGTAACTTCACTCGGCGTCCCCACATCTGAGTCAGCAATCAGATTTTCTGATACGAACCAAGCCAATCACAGCACTAATAATCTTTCGACCCTGTTCTTCACCCGTCATCAACAGGCTTCAAAATTCCACGACTGGATTGGGCCACCCAGGCTATGCCAGAGGAACGCAACATCACCCGACACATTTTCCAGTGGGATTATGTCCCCTACTTCACCTCACATTCCCGTGCACACTACACAACATCGCTGACGAACACTTTAGCTGCTCGCACTCTGAATCCACCTATCGCCCAAACGTTCGCCGTTCTTGTAATCATCCAAGTCAAGCGTTCAACTCACTTGCATCGTCGCACTTTCCAAATGTGTTCACTCTCACCATGCATCCATCACTCACGTTCACCAGCTCGGTCACACCGTTCGCCAATGCACACGTTTTTGCAACCCGTCACTGCATCGCCTTCAATTGATGAAATCATTCAGACACTACCAAACATGTGTCCCTTATTAATCAAGAACACTTCATGGGACAATCAACATCCAGTCTCCGTCACCAACCTTGACCATCTTGCCGAAACTGAATTTTCTTCAGAACTCACCACCACTGAAGCAACATGGAAAAGGATGTTAACTGCACAATCTCTCATGCCAGCCAGAAATGACGTCCATCCTCTACGCGCAATTCTAGGGAAGAATACTTCACACAACACCCCTTCGGGCCCGCCATGTCTTACGTCAACATATCGGAACCCCAGTCACATCTCCGCTTTCCACGACCAAGATTCTCGAGGAATTTCTAGCCAACCAACGAATCGGATTACACCGCCTTCCGCCATCTCAACCTCTCTGGTTTTTTATGTCACTTTCATCCCAGATCCTTGGGAATTCGACCTTTCCAAAGCTCATGCTATACTCTCAAAAACAGTCAAACATGATGAAACATCCTACCATCACATGGACTTTAGGCTCATATTCAATGCTCGGAAGTCCTCTCCAATTTCAAACTGATGTCTTCCGATCCACAACCAGCAGCTTCTCATCAAAATCCCCAACAACGCCGTAGCTCCTCGCACATCGTAACCCACGGTCCCTCTCTCAGTTTTGGGTAGCTCTTGGACTTCCACCGAGTCAAAACTGGCCTTTCACCAGAACTGTCTCAAGTGCTCTCAACGCTTATGGTAGTATGTACGGCTGATCGCCTCTTTCACTTATCACCCACCCATCTTGCTTTTCAAATGGAGTACCCTCAACTCCACGTCCACTTCTGGTCCAGCGACTCCCCACGACGACTCCAGAGAACAACATCTTGTCTTGCCTAGTGATGACCTTGCAACTTTGCGACCCAAACTCCATTACCCCACCTTCTTCCCAATTGCCTCATTTCACCTTGGAAATCTGTTCTAAGCCACGTCCACATTTCTCTCACCTTCCAGCTCATGGAACACGCACATCTGCTATTCAACCACCCCATCTGCCGCTCCCAACATCTGGCATTCGCAGCTCCTCTTCAACCTGTTTCACAGCTTCTGCCGAATCATGCACCCACTACTTCAACCACATGTGAAGCATTGTTCCTTGAACGTCTCGACTCGATCCCAACTCTTGATTCTTTACGATTCTTTTTCGGCACAACAAAGGCCCCTTCTCACCTCCCTGAAGATGGAACTTCAAAATAAAACATTTCCCGACATCTCGACGCTCGCATCAAAAAGCGCCAAACCGGACTAACCAACACTGACTTGATCTATTCCGCAAATCAGCTCCGTCCAAGATTCTCTAGAATCCTCCACCCTAAAACAACCGAACCTCTGCATCTTCTCTGAACTGTCACCTCTTTTCACTCAAAACCGCACTCGCCCAACACTCAATGGACTAACCAACCACCACGGAAACCATTCCTGACCTTCCAAGCTGTCAACTACGTTCATGCCACATGTGCCGTCACCCAACTTCTAACTTCAACTTAAAACATCTCAACAAAATGGTCAATGCTGGAATCTGGAAACTCGACCAAACTTCCTCGCCAACTCGCTTGGTAATTGAAAGTTCCCTCCCCGCTCCTACTGCCTTGCACACTAAGTAGGTCGTGACAGGACAACGTTGCACATGCAACCAATCCACCACAACTCCTTCACAGGGGACCCAGCTCACATCCTTGGGTGCCCCGCCATGATGGTGCCCACCACCTATATTGACGAGGTCTACTGCAAATGCAAATAAATTTACAGGTAGTGGATATTTTCTGTCCGGCAAGTAGAAACCGCAATTTTACCGGGAGGAGAGGTCAAAATTGGTTTCTATTGCCTAAGAAAATATACACTACCTGTAAATACCTGTCCAACCTCCCCTCTCGAGTCAACATCATGGTCGACATATCGGGAGGAAAAGTAGATGGCTGGCTATTGTCGTAACACCATTTATGAAGGGCCTGCGCGTGCACGTGCGCATGCGCAGGTGGGTGTCCGAGCTGGGTGTATCTAGAGAGTTTTGATTCCTCCAGGGTAGCGAGCACTCAGTAACTGAATGCAAATAAATTTACAAGTAGTGTATATTTTCTTAGGCAATAAAAACCAATTTTGACCTCCCCTCCAAGTAAAATTGCGGTTTTTAGCACACCACACTTTAACATTTTTATCAAAACGCTCACATTTTTTCTCTCAGTAAGCTACACTTCCACATTTTTTCTCACCATCCACTTATACAACTTTTCCACACCCAGACTCCCCACTTCATACCATGTCACCCACAACTTTTTTCACTACTTACGATAGACTGTTAGCAACAAAATATTTTTCACCACAATACACACTTCTCACCACACATTACTGACAATTATACTACAAACTGTTAAATTTCGTACTTTTTTTTCACACACACTAATACATTTTTTTAGTACAACGCACTTTCACCTATTTCTCTCGACGCACACATTTTTTCACACCTGACACTTACACATTTTTTAACATGACACTCACTGTTTCACCACACATTAAAAACTATTTTACTACACCATAATACTTTGCACTTTTTCCACACCACAATTAAATATTTTTAGCGCAATAGTTTCACTGTTTTTCCTGAACACGCATACTTAGTTTTTACAACCGTGTATTGTAGTGAAAAAAAGTATGTTGTGTAGTGAAAAAAGTATAAGTAAATGTGGTGCGAAAAAAGTGTCAGTGTGCGGTGTAAGAAATGCAAAGTGTAAGAGGTGTATTAAAATAGTTTGTAATCCGTAGTGAAAAGGATGTAGAGTGGTAGGGAAAAAAAAGAGTATGGTGAAATAGTGTGGAAGAAGTGGGTACGTTTTGTAGTGAAAAAATGGAAGTGTGTGTGGCATCAAAATATTTTTGTTGTGAGAACTGCGTAGGTGTGTTCAGAGAAAAAAACGAAAGTATGCTGCGCTAAAAATGTGTAATTGTGGTGCTTAAAAAATGCAAAGTATAACGGCGCGGTAAAATGAAATTCCACCGGTATTCAGATGTGTTGCAAACTGGAAACTTCAAACATTATTTTTCGCGATAATAATCTTGAGGTGCTGTTTACTTCTGAAAATGGACCGGTTTAGACCAATATCTCTTATCACCTGACACGCCACACACTCTGGTTCTTTTTTCGTTGCTGACGCAGAGATAAAACGAAGATAACAACATGTATATATAATACCTGACTTTAGTTTTTGTATTGTCACTACCACCTGTAATCTGGGTTGTGATGTGTTAGGACAAGAGGAAATTAATTAAGCATACGCAGTATACGCAGCTTTCATTTCCTCCTGGTTAGGATGATGAATTCAACCAACGTGTTAGTTTTGGCGTTCGTTTGGACGTTGCTCTTGGGAGTAAGCCATGCCGATCAACACCACAGACTCTCAGAACCACAAGACCTTGTGGATACATGGGCATCGAAGCAGCCTGCTGGAGCAATAGCTGCTGCTGTTATTTCTCCTGAAGACACGGAATATTTCTTTGGTGGCCATTTATCAGCTGATGATCCATCTCTTCCAAACGAACATTCGATATTCGAGGTTGGTTCTGTCACTAAAGGATTCACAGGATTACTCCTAGCCGATCAAGTGCTGTCAGGAAACGTGTTACTGAATGACACTCTGTCAAAGTTACTTACCGACTGGCCTGGACGATTCGCTGCTCCAGCTGGTGATGTGACATTGTTAGAGCTAGCCACGCACTCGTCTGGTCTTGGTATACCATCAAACTTTTATCCAGCACCTGTACCGTCAAACCCATACATGAACTACACACTTGCAAAACTATACCAATGGTTGGATGAAACTAAGCTGGTAAATCGTGGCTCCTATCTTTACTCCAATGCTGGAGCGGGAATTGCTGGACATGCATTGACTTTAGTCAATGGAGGAACACAGTACGAAGACTTACTAAAGGAACGCATCCTCAATCCCTTTGGGCTTTGTGATACGACCATAACCCTTAGTAAAGAACAAAACCAACGTCTTGCCCCTGGCCATGCAAATGGGCAACAAGTGTCGAGTTGGTACTTTGATATTGCCGCCCCAGCCGGTGCTCTTCGATCGACAGTGTCCGAGTTAGTACATTTTATACGACTTGCCACAGGACTTGAAAATGCAGAGAAGGGAATAACCGACATGATTGAATTTGCCACTCGCCCAAGTAAAAGACCAGCACCGCACTCTTTTGCAGTAGGACTGTTCTGGCATTTTTCTTGGTTGTCACAAGATACTCTGATTACTTGGCACAACGGCCTTACTGGTGGTTACAACTGCTACGTCGGTTGGGTACCAGAAAGACAGGTTGGCATTGTCGTTCTGATGAGTTTTGTTCCCACAGATAAAACTTACTCAGCAGATAAGTTGGCCTTACATTTAATTAAACTCAAATTAGGGTTGCAGTAATAGACTAAATGGTTTCCACTACTGACACTGATGGCTCCTAATTATACACACAGCAAAGAATAAGAAATAATAAAAAGAAAAAGAAAAACATTCGCATAAAAGCTCTTTCCTGGTGATTGAGATGACGAATCTTTCAATCTCAAACTGACATTCAGTAATTTCACTAATTCACTTGTATTTAAATGTTAAAAAAATCTACCTAAGAAGTAATATATGTATTTGTAGTGACCTGGTTCCTGAATAGACAAAGATAGACTAGTCTTGTGGTAGTAATTGGGCAGCGTCTATGGAGGATGCTGTAAGTCTTTATATAAACAAATAGGCGATATGCACCATGGGAGTGGTGAATACCAATGAGTTACACATCATATTTAAACGTCACACTATAATGTGTTAAGCACAAGATGCACAGACGTAGTGCCTGATAACCCAAACACTACATCTTGCCCCTACTAGTTTACAAGTCATGCATATTGGCCTGATAACATTATTTACCCTATTTACAAGTCTTTTACTCTATTTATAATTTAAAAGTCCAGCTGGTTTTTCATGAAGGACGAGTGTATCCCCTGGACATCACGGCGCTCTTATGGTGTGCATCTTGGAACACAGCCCGAACTCTAGGATGGGGATGTCATCCATCTCATCCTTCATTTTCCTCAGTGCTTGTTTGTTCGAGGTGAAGAACAAGCGGGGCTTTGGGGATAATTGCTGGTTTCGCAGCGATCACTGTCCCTAAGAATGTCCTTATACACATTGTCAGTTTCGATTTGAGAGCACAGGCTGATGGTGTCCATGAAGAGGAGCTTTGCAGTATCTCCGTATTGTGGCTGGATATAGTCGTAATAGAATTGAAACATGGCTAGTTTATAAAGTCCCAATATAGAAAATTCGGAGTACGTGGGGAAATTGCACGTAATGCTTCAAGGACGTTGGGTGATTTGAATGAGATTGTTGTGCAAGATGTTAAACGAATCGTCATGCAATTGGGACGTGTATTCAACACCATCTGAAGTTCATGCACAACTTGATGTTGAGCCGCTCCTGCTTGTTTTTATTGTCTTGCCAAACACCAAATTATTTAACAGTTTGAAATAATCGTTCCAACTGGTGGTGTCGATCACTGCCATTTGTTGGTGTTGAATTCAATGTAATCCCTTACCCACGGCTTCTGTTGAATGTGAGGACGCTTCGTACAAGGCAAAGATCTAGCCCTTGTAGCATTTTAAGTTTCGGTAGTGTACAACAGACCTCTTTTTGTGCAGGAGATTCAGGACCAGTTTGGTGGTGGGTTTGATATCGAGATTCAAACCTTTTACTAGATTTTTCGAGTAGGGAGACATAGACTCCTCCCTGATCTTCATCTTCTCGAGGCTAGTGCATAATTTTTGCGAGGAGCGTGCAACTCTCAGGGATTCTCGAGATCCACTTCGAGTATGTAACCGACGTCTCATCGTTGGGTACGGTATGCATGTCAAAGGTTCGAATCGCCTCATTCGTTAGGTATCGGAATCTGTCATAGGAGAGAGGATTGTAACATGGCGAAACCGTACAGGTTATTCATGTCCAAATTGATTATGTAGTTTGGTGATTGGTTGGGATCGAAGCGGTTTTCAGGCTGGTATTTGTTGTTGGCTTTGGCGCATGTCTTCCCTATTAATGAAACTCCGCCGCGAACACAGGAAGTGATAAAGTTGTGCTTACCAACGTGTAGGAATAGTTCCAACTTGGATCGTAGCATTCAGAGGCAGACCGTACAGCTGAACCCCGCTGTCGATATGTTACAGCAAGGGTCCAACTTGTTATTTTTGATGCAGTTTTCTGAAATCTTCAAACACATTCGTCAGCAGAAAAACGTCCATCATCCAAATCTCGTGATGGGAACTGAATTACTTCGCACTCATCTTGATCCAGAGGGTTAGCTCTTGCACTTGCTTGTTCCTGCCAACTCTTCATCTTTCAATTGGGAGAAACATGCTCACCTCGGGGCTAATTTTCTTTATTGAAAACGAAGTGTAAGCCACGTGTTCCTAAGGGTAAACTCCCTCTTGGGTCAGGTGATTCAAGGTGTTCTCCAGGGTCGTTTCATCGTTAAACCACATGGATTTTATTCCAGAGGTCACTGCAGCCTCAAAGATCGGGAACTTTACAATTTTGTGGTTGCCGACCATAGTGTCGAATGAAGCTTTCAGAAAGTTCAGGCTGTCGATGAAGCGGAGACTTACACCACGGGCATCAATCTTGATTGTCATACTCTGGAACTGTTCTGCATTCTGACCGATGATTCTTTCCCCGGGAATGTGTGCACCATGGGCATTGCAGGTGCATGTCATATTGCTCCAAGCCGCGAAATGCGACGGGAATGGTACGCTGTTTTCCTGTGCTCAAGTTACATTTCGAGTAGGTGTGATACCCCTGTTCTAGCTGCTGATGTGACAGTTTTCCCTGACCTTGCATTTCCTCGTTTTTTGCTTCGGATAGTGCTTGAAGGGCTACCCGCCTTAATGAAAGATGTTGGTGAGATTGGAAGAATTTTTCGGCTTGTGTGAGTTTGACGGGTTTTATATTTTTGGGTAGGGTGGCATAATCTGTGTTAGGAGGTTACTCAACCTGTCAAACAGGAATATTTATTCTCACCTATACTAGCTGTCCTGCACGCGTTTGTAGAATCTCGCAGTGATGTAACCAACCCGTCCGTGTAGAATGCCAGAGGCCATAATTATTTCTGATCAGAGGGATCATTTGCGCGAATTCAGTTTTCCAGAATTAGCCCTGCTTACTTTCATTACCTGCGGTGTCATGCTGATGCTGCATACCCGAAACGTGATATCGGGGCGAGTACCCTGGGCTATATGTAATAACGACCCTATGATGGCTTGATATTACTTAAGTTAACATCATGCTCAGCAGAGCTTACAGTCATCTATCCACTGGCTAACTAACACTAGTGTCTTAACCCCTTCGCGACCAGGTACGAACATGCGTTCGTAGCAGTGATGCGCGCAAGCCGAACCACTACGAACATGCGTTCGTAGCAGTTCGCATTCCCTCTGTCTGTTGGCCGCCTTTCTGGTTCCCGAGACCAAACAAGCAACCAACGCGTGGTCCTGCTGTAGATAGATGTTCTTTTGTTTATTCACGTGATAATGACGTCAAAATGATGACACGGGGATTTCGTGTTCAAACAATACTGACTGCAGCTATGGCAAGCGCGTTGGCTTACACTCAAGCGCGCCATTTTTGTGTGGGTGACGCTTGATTGTTGGGGGCCAAAAGTAAACAGTCATGAGTGATCCTGATGTTTCAGATGACGGGGAAGATTTAGATTATCATCCTGAAAGTGAGGATAAAGACCAAACAGATTCGGAAAACGTGTTTACGGAAAGTGAATTGGACGATTCCGAGACGGAAGGAGGCCTACGTGATGTTGATGGATGAACGATGTTGTCCGATCATTTCAATGACACTCGCCTGACTGCAGTTCCTGAATCAAAATCAGATCACGACGTTCATCCAGCAGTTGATCTTGATAACCTTCATACACCAGTGGATTATTTTCAGGTATTTATTTCGGACAAACTAATTGACAATATTTGCAAATGGATAAACGCCCGTGAAACCTACTTCACAGAGAAGCCTGCATACAAGGGGCGAAGTTCAGGCCTAAAATTGCTCATGATGTTTGTGCCTGAAATGAAAGTTTTTTTGCACTCTTGTTATTGATGGGTGTGGTACAGTTGCCCAGAATTTCAGACTACTGGTCTAGCAGTTTACTGGTAACTGGTCCATCATGCCTTTGCAAAGCAGTAATGAATAGAAATCGCTTTTGCAGCATTTTGCGATTTTTGTTAGGATATCGCTTTTGCAGCAATGAAGGAGGAGGGCGTGTCTCCAAGGTAAAGAGCTGCAAAAGTTGTGCATGGTTTAGTCAACATTCAGCCCACTTCTCAAAAAAGCGACCAGCAAAACCATGCAGAGTTTGTTACCGTCAAAAAATACGGAAATATGCGAGGACAATGTGTCCTGGGTGCAAGGACAAACCGGAAATGTGTGGAGACGGTCATTTTACGGAATATCACAGTTAGGCCTATGTACGCATGCCATGTTGTTCAAAACCATGACAAAAATGTAAATAAGTGTTCGTGTACTAAAAGCAGAGGAGTTAGTGCTACATAAACTTGTGTGTATTCTAAATTGCTTCAAAAAACAATCCTTCGCTGTGTCCTTTCTCAAAGTGTAGCTGAAAAATAATGAGCGCTATAGTTATTCACTTTTTGTGTAGTCTTAGTGTGCAATAATCAGTGCATCAATATACTGCAGTCTGCTACAGTGTTACACTAAACCTACTGTGCAATGCCTAGCACGACATGGAGCTAAAATCGTCTAAATCATTGTGTAGGCCTAATGGATATAAAAGCAACAACACGGACATCAATTTGGTAAGTACATTTTTTATGCCTGCTTTTTGCACGGTATTTTTGGAAATTATATTTCTCACAATAAAATTTTTGAAGGTACAAACAAATCTCCATTGTAGCATCTTGGGACTATAGTAACGGCAACTGTGTAGCCATGAAACATAAATATTTTTAGTCATTACGATCAAACACAGGTCTATACTGCACTTCCCGGATGCTACGACGGGTGCTTGCTTATACGATATTATGTGTTCTTTGGTGTTATATAATTAGAAAACATATTTTATACATACTGTGTAAGTCATGGAAACTTCCCTGTGCTGTTAGACTGTTATTTTTTTTAGTCCATATGGGCACACACTGGATCTTCACTGCAGTTCATGGATGCTACGACGGGTGCTTGCTTATACTGTAACTTGTTTTCTCTGGTAATTTGTATTCTATGATTACAAAATATATTTTACACATACTGTGTGTGTCATGGAAGCTTCCCTGTACCATTCAAACAATACTGCATGCTGATGCTTCACTGCATTGCAGCAATCTGGTGTGAGCTGTGCAACAATGGATGCTATACCTGGTCGCGAAGGGGTTAACATTTTTTGCATTCTCAAGTTCATATGTTTTATCCAGCCTATCTATGTACTGTCACTGAGACACCTCGATCCCCAGGGCCGAAGACTCAATGAGATATCCCAAATACAAACTATTCAGAGTCTCGAGTACTGGGAAGTTCTGTTTAAGTCTTTCAGGTAAACCTTTCAATATCCAGCAGTGGCCACAGCCCAGAAAATCGTCCACATGGGCCGATACAGCAAGAAACATTCTGTCTTCCTCTAATAGGAACACACACTGATCGGACGTAAGCTGTTTAAAACCACAGCTACCTAAGCTATCCCTCATAAATAAAACCAGCATCTTCCACTTTGAGACAAGCCAGACAATGCCTTTTTTAAGCCTACATATGAGGTGCCCCGGGGGTTGCGCAAGCCCCTTGGGCATCCCTAGAAAATCTTCAGCATCCAGCGGCGAGTTTATACTGTATAGGCCGATTTGACGTCGAAGCAGGTAATGTCATAATGTCTAGAAGCAGCTAAGGAGTGGAGTAACTATCGACTGAGCCTTCACCACTGGGGACGAAGATTCAAAAAGATCCTGCCCAGGGACCTGGTTCGACCCACAGACCACCAATCGAGCCTTATATTTTTCCAAAGTACCATCTGCATTAAACTTCTTAGTCTACACCCACTTAAGCCTAACAATTTTTTTCCCTGCGAGACTAATTCGAGACTAATTCCCATACAGCCAGATTCGAAAACATCTTCAATTCTACCTCCTTTGCCTGTTTCCACTTATCTTTGTTGGGGCTGAGCATAGCGTGTCTAAAGGTTGTCGGTACCGGGTAATCAGGCTTCACTTCAACTCCGCAGCACGTATCCCAAGACTCGTACACATTTTCTACCCAGTCTGAGCTTCCCGGTAGAGTACTTAGAGGCAATGGCAATTCAAGATCTTGAACACATAGCAAGCGCCACTCTCAGGCTTCGTTAGGCCCAAGTTGCATAGGTGCATCATCATGCGTGCCCAGACCAGCTCCTACGGTACATTTGTCATGGTGTAAAACATCATTCAACTGCAATTCATACAATCTAAATTGACACTATCAGTACAGATCGGACATCCCCCCTTTAAAGCCCTTAACGTGGACGTGGACGTGGTGTCCTATCACTGGTTGTAATCGCTGATCGCGCGCCATGGTGCCTTCGCTGTGGGATGCGAGGACATTTTCGGCGTGCCTGCGGCAGGTACCACAACCCGTGTGATCTGCGAACACTTGTTGGTTGCGTGCCAGGAAACTACATTATGTAGTGACGTGCAAAGTAAGACTAGCACAAGGGAACCTAAGTCGAGCAAGCAGCAGCAGGTAGGAAAGGTCGTGACAGGTCGTGGCAGAGTACCATGTCCTCCAGAGCCCCAGTTCCAACTTCAGTGGGTGGTGAAAGCAGCATTGGTGTAGTGGTTTGTGGAGAAATGGAAAGTGCCGCAGATGAGAGTAATACCAAAAGTGTCAAAAATGATAGTAGCAACAAGAACGGTGGCATGACGTGTGAAGATGAGATGGCAAATGGTTAACACCACCAGCCAAGAGATTAAGAAGTGGGAAGCGACATCATGACAAAGTTAAGTCTGCTAGTGCACAACAAGTACAAGATGTGCAAGAGTTAATTAGTATCCCAGAGGATGTAGTGCAAGAAGAGATGTTGACAGACACGGAAATGTTACAGAGGACTGTTTAGGCAGACGAGCCAAAACAGGACGTGCGGCAGTCAAGTCTTGCAAGTGTAAATCGCGATGGTGTTCACTGTATCTCTGTTCAAGGAGCCGAAGAGAGCACGGAAAGTCAAGTAAATGTCTCATCGAGTCTGACATTTGGTCAGAGTGATCTCGGCGTAGACAGCAGCGTCTAAGACGCAGAAGGTGGAGGGGTTACTTAGAGTGCAAAATGTCAGTTGTATGTGCCATCCATTGCTACGTGGAATGCGCGGGATCTAGAATAGGCTGTAAAGCTGTGAAGAGGCTGTAAAGCTTCTGCAGTTTACCAATATTTTAGGGGTCCAAGAGGCACCAAATTTGGGTTCTTTAGATGGTACTCAGTTTAGTTGTGATGTTGTTTTTACAGGGCTAAAAGGTGGAATATTTTTTTTAATGGGTGGTGTCTTATGTTGTCCACCCGTTGATAGTCGGTCTCCCAAGTGTTGACACATGTGCAGTTAAGGTTTGGATGCTTGGGCGAAGAGTAACTGTTGTCTTTGCTCATGCAACTGGGAATCCGGCCTTAAGTGACTGGAGTGCGTGGTTTGGGCAGTGTGCTCGCCCTTGCTTTTTTGGAGGTGACTTTAATGCACAGCACCATGATTAGGGTTCGGTGTGCGTTAACACCAAAGGACGACTGTTAGGAGCAGCCATTAATGCAGAAAACTTGGCAATTTTGCATGACAGTACTCCTACGTTTGTTAGATGGCAAGGAGGTACGGTCCAAGAGTCAGTCCTAGATTTGGTCTTATGCTCGCCGGAGTTGATGGATCACTTTGCCTTCAATGTTTCTGATGTTCTACGGGGGAGTGATCACTTCCCCGTGATCCTCCGCCCAGTTGGTCGTTCTGTCCGTGTCAGCAACAATGCACGGCATAGACCATGCGTTAGTAATGGAATATTTATGGAGTGGGTCAACTGTAATGTGATTACAAGCAACTCGTCGAGATGTGCCCCCTGTTTGAAAGTCTACCCAGCATGGTGGACACCTGCCTGTACTATGGCTATTAGGACAGGCGTAGCGCCTATCAGCGCTGGAGACGACGACCATGTGATGAGAGATGGATGATTTATCGTGGTATTGTCCAAGAAACAGCGTTCACAATTAAAGCGGAGAAGAGGTCCTACCCTGAGAGATTGTGTAATCAAATTTCATCTGTTGGATCTTTGTGTCAGGCCTGGCGCATTCTTAACCATCAAGCTGCCAAGTTTTCTCAGTCCTGGGTGTATGGCCCACGTGGGCAGGACCGTTTTATATTGCGACGGGCGGACATGGCAAACGCTTTCAACACCCGCTTTGCCAGTGTGTATGCGTTACCATCTGGGACTGTTCCCAGATTGTCTGAATTTACTTCAGCACTTGCAAAATTCAAAGACCAGAGTACCCCTGGTGGGGATGGGGTTTCTTATGGGAGTCTCCATGGTTTGTTGACTGCAGCCGTGGGTGAGTTGTTGCACTTATTCCAAGCACTTCTGGATAGTGAGGCAGTTCCCCCATCATGGATTTTCACCATATTGGTTCCAGTACATAAGGCTGGAGCATGCGCTCTAACCTAACTAACTATCGGCGCTTTTATCCTGTCTGTGCAAGATATATGAGTGCATGCTGGTGAAGCGTTTCATGAGGCATCTCGAGTACTACGAGTGCCTGGCCCTGTCTCAGTTCGGTTACAGACCTCATAGATGTGCACAAGATGCTGTTCTGTACCTATTATCTGAGATTAGGGCTCATGGGCTCATGGGCATGTTGTCGTGGCAGTCTTCTTGGGTATCAAGGCTGCCTACAATACTGTCAGTATTGATTGGGTCCACACTGCTTTGCTAAAGATGGGTATAGGTGAGAAGCTGTCTGCTGCAATTTTGCTCTCCTTGGTGTCCGCAAATTTGCGATGTGAGTAGATGGGTGGTGGTCTAGTGAGGCATCCTCTGATCGGGGTCTGCCACAAGGGAGTTGCCTCAGCCCTACTTTATTTGCTGTGGCGATTAATGAGGTATTAGTCGAAATGAGTGCATCTGCAAACGTAGTCTGCTATGCGGACGACATTGCCATGAGGTTTGCGGGTAACAACATTGAGGACTGTCTCGCCAGTGTGCAGGAAGCGCTTCATGCCATTACAGGGCGTTTGAGCGTTAGGGGACTGCAGCTGGCTCCGGCTAAAACTGAGCTTGTTGCTTTTTTGCACTCTCCGGTTAGGCCAAGGATTCCACTGTCTGTTTCTGTCAATGGTCTGATGATCACTCAAACGTCTACTGTTAAATACCTGGGGGTTACTCTTGATGAGCGTCTCGAATGGAACACTCATGCGGCTCTTCTGAATGACAGAATCCGAGCACGTTCGGCTATTCTTCGTGTGCTCTCCTATGTGAAGGATGTCAAGAGGGGGTCGCTACTGTCCGTGTATCGGACTTTTGTGCGGTCCCTTCTTGATTATCACCTTCTGTTTCTGACTGTGACTAGGCGACACATTAGATCATTGCAGATCTTAATGAATTAGTGCCTCAGAATAGTCACGGGTTGCCTAAACTCGACCTCTGTCCAGGCTGTTTGGACCGAGAGCAACGAGTTGCCCTTTCACTATAGTACAAATGACCTTCTGGCATCTCTGTGTTTCAGAAATATTGCTCGAGGCGGTGCGGACGGTGTTTGTACGATCCTCTTAGATTATGTGAATGTGAGTCCCAAGATCTGTGAGGCACTGGGTGTTACAGGACGAGACATGACTCTTCTGCAACTTGTTGGTGACCATCCTTGGCTTTGTATTGGTTGTGCTAACCCGATCAGTCTGTGGACCTGGTGTCCTGACCTGGCCCCAGTGCTCAAGAATAAATGCAAGGACTGCGGCGGCTATTGTGATGCCTCCTTCCGGCATGGAACTTGGGCAGAGGAATTGGAGTGGCAGTTCCCTCTATTACGCTGTTTCTTAGCCGTAGGGTTCGTGCTGTTTGCTCTAGCACCATCTGCGAATTGGTAGCCATTTCAGTTGCCCTCGATGTAGCATTAGATTTGCAGTTGCTTAGACCATCATTTACGGTTTACACTGACTCCTCGTCGGCGATTCAAGCGATTCAGTGTTCAATTGAGAGGCTTGATTTGGGTGATCCTCTCATCTTTTCAATTTGCCGGACGGTGTGGGCAGCTACCCAAGGTGGAGTAGTAGGGCTTACATGGGTAAAGGGGCATGCAAGAGTACCAGGTAATGTCCAGGCCGTTGGTCTGGCTAAGGGTGCCCTGAACGGTGCACCTGAGATTACTCTCGTTTCGACAGCCAAATCCAGGAAACCGATTCTGCGTAAACTTACCCGTCAAGAGTGGGAAATGGAATGGAACAATCCCTCTATGGGGCTCACCCTGTTTCTGTTGCAACCGAGCTGCGCTTTTACCTCGATTCTTGATAGCCTCTCACTTTGGGCTGCGCGTGTTTTATCAAAACTGCGGCGAACTAGTCACTCTCTGCTTCGTGCCCATCAGTTTAGGTTGAGGTGGAGAGATGATCCGGACTGTGCATTGTGTCAATGTGAGGATACAGTTGAACATTTCCTGTTCTGGTGCAGGAGACATGAGGACCACAGGCCTATAATTGCACGATGGGCTAAACTGCATCCTGGTGTAGCTCGTCTCTTGTCTCATTCAGATAGTAAAGATGGCCTCAGTTGCGGCATTTGTCCAGGCAACTGGACGACACATATAGTTTTGCGTTTTGAGTGGCCGTCCTTCGAGCATCCCGCTACGGTGTGCTTGGTGTTTTTGTAAATGTGTGCTGTGACAGTGTATTGTTGACAATCGTCAGTGACTGTTTTAGTACTCTGGCTCTCTGCATCGTGAAGGCGAGTCGTGGAAGATGGTGCCATGGTGTGATTTTTTGTGGTGGCTACGGGCCTTGCTATGTGAAAGCGGGTGGTTGGAGTATTCGTAAGAAGGGGAGCAGGTGTGATACCAGCGATTGATGTTGTACCAGTATTCTGGTATTCTGGTCTTCTGGTGTTCTGGTTTTTTCCTGGTCTTAGGTTATAAGGTTATAGAATTATGGTTAAGTATTTTTCTGTAATTTAGATTCTGTACCAGCGTAGGTGGTCTCGAACTAAGGCTCCTGTGAATAAATTGAAATTGAATTTGAATGCAATGAAATAGTTATGAGACGACTTAAATCCCGAATTTCTTTGGTTTATGAAAATTCTAGGGGAAACTGTAGGGTTTCAAAGTCAAACGTTTAACATGCTGGGTTCATGCTGAGGCTTACATAAGGACCGCTGTCGTATCGTAGAAAATACATGAGGACCGCCGTCGTGTCCTTGATAAGATAAAAAAAAACAAACATAAAACAATATCATACCTTGTTTCATAAGAATTTTCAATCTCTTGCACGTGGTAGTCAAACGCTGACGTGTATTTTTAGTTTTATCTTTCTTTTATCAAAGTTTCACAAGAAATGTAAAAGATTATTCATTTTGAAATTATAGCAAGCAAGAGACAAAATATTTCCTTTCTCTTTAAAGTGGCACTGTCACCGATTGAAAATCGTACGTAAATACCGTGGTGCCATCTAGCGGCACTGATATTGTTAACCTTTATAGCTTGCTCCCAGAGGCACGAGGACGTACACTCAATAATTAAGGAGGTCGTGGCTTGTTTGTTTCATTAATATAAATGGCGTTGCTAGCACGTTACTAGTTGCAGGCGTTACTACTATATACCAGCAAGTGCTAGATAGTAGTAGATAGCGCTAGATGTTGCCAAATTCAGCAAACTTTTAATCGGCGTTAGTGCCACTTGAAATTCAGTAACCAGATTTCATGCAGTTTTAAAGCGGCACTATCACCGATTGAAAGCAGACGAAATCTGGCAACATCTAGCACTTGCTTGCACCAAGCGAAGGAATGCACAACGGCATTTCTTTTAACGAAACAAACAACCTAAAACTTCCTTAATTACTGAGTAAAAAATTGATAGTTTCTCGTGCACCTGGGAGCGAGCTATTAAGGCTAACAATATCAGTGCCGCTAGATGGCGCCACGGTATTTTCGCTCGCTTTTTGAATCGGTGATAGTGCCACTTTAACTAAAAAATTGAAAATAGTTGATTAATACTTTTATTAGCAGTGCGAACGCTTCACACTAGAATGAAAATAATCCAGCAACGAAACGGTTCCGTTGTTGATTTGACGAGAGCCAGATTTATCCATGGCGTCTAAAAGGGGCTCTGTAGTCTGCTGAACTACAGTCAAACATGTATCTACCGCAAAACAAAACTTGTTAAGGATTCCCGCCAAGCTTTTCGGTCGTGTGAAGTCGTGATATGGAACGCCAAGCTCTTTCGCCAAGCTAATCTCACCGACTAATAGTTCGAAGGTTAAATGAAATATATGAAAATTGCTTACTGCCCAATTTTCAATTATTTCATTTAACGTTTTAAGTATAAGTCGGTGGGATTATCTTGGAGAAAGAGTTTGGCGTTTGATATCACGACTTCACACGGCCGAAAGCTTGGCGGGAATCCTTCACAAGTTTTGTTTTGGGGTAAATATCAGATATTTTTGGTCCAAATTGATGAAATCCATTTTTTTTTCTTAGCACTTATGAGATGGAAACACCAATCTACTTTTCTGGTCCATTTGATTTTTTTTTTTTTTGCTTTCGTTAGATTTTGAGGGCTGCAGTCACCTTTTTTCATGTGATTAGCATTCTTATTAGTACTGCAAACGCACGGATGTATTTAATGTTCAGTTTGGCATTGTTGCATAATAACAATGTTTAAAACAATGTAAAACAATCAATTTGGTCGTTTGGAGCTCCCTAACCCCTGAACCACTTGACCAATCAGAAAATTCCATATGAAAAGGGCACATCTACAGAGCAGTACCTGTAAATTGAGCTAAGAACCAGCTTTGTCCACCGCATGTAAGAATTTATTTTCGTGATACAAAAAAACGTTAGCCAGTAGCAAGTAATTAGGCAAATTTCAACGTTATTCATATCGTTTTTTCAACAAGAAAACATTAAGCTGTGTCACTAATAGTGATTTTTATGTTGTCAGGCAACCAAAGTCTCACGATCAAACAAGTTTCAGCCTTTTCTGTCGCATTGTCATTTATCTTCAGATGGCTGAAAACAGCCAAACTAGCTTTGCTGTAAAGACACAACGTGTCTAGTGGTTGCCATGCTCATATATACATATTATCTGGATGTTATCGTTTTATCTTGGCGGGCGACACACTAGCGTGTGTCTTAAACAATAGATAAATGCGTAACAGTCAAAACTAGGATTAAAATTTTAAAAATAAAATGGGGCATAAGCCATCAGCGAAAATCGTACACTAGAGAATAACGTTGTATAGTAATTCACGTAACGTGACCCGGATTCGAGCCGGTGAACTGGTCCACCAGCTCGAATCCGGGTCACGTCACTTGAATGAAACGAAAGTGCATAAAGGCAGCTAGTACTGTTTTCACACGTAATAATTCGTCGCGGGTCAGCCCTGGCCAACCCGGGCTCGGGCCAGCCCTGGTCAGCCCTCATGCCAAGCTCCGGGCGCGCTTTGATTTCACACGTGATAAATGCTTGCAAGCAGACCCGCGCTCGCTTGGAGCACCGTCTGTCGAAAAATATTGGACAGGAGGATAGGAGCAGTGAGTCGGCTTCACTTCTCGTATTGCGTGTTTTCAGGTAAAGCTCGACATTAATGTCAAATTGACGTCGCTAAAATTTGTTATAATATTTAAAATAGCCAAGAATTGAAAAAAAAATCAAATACGAAGATTACTATACCATCTTCTCCATGAATATAGGGGGGAAAAAGCCACGGTAAAAAAGATTACAAAAGTCTCTTGAG
>JAHWFP010164091.1:0-21210 GCA_023313725.1 Lithobius niger
AATCCGACATGGAATAACTGCTTTTGTTGAACGATGCTCATATAGTGAGCGTCTCAACTGAACAAATTAAAGTTAAAGTTAAACAATAGTTTAGTTGGGGAAATGTTATGGAAATAACAGGTCTCCACAGCACAGCACCAGAATTTAATCGGTAAATGGCTGTAAGGTGGCTTTATGGACGATGGTTTGGAACTACATTCAACCAATGGATTGGTCTGTGGAGAAAAAGGAATGGAGTCTAATTGCTAAATACTGTGTGACTGTAGATTTCAAATTCAGACGATTTACATTGTATGTATGCAAAGAAAGCAAATGTTGAAATGTCTCATTCTTCCGTTGTAATATAAAGGTACGAATTTCAATAAGAACTTGTGACTTTTTCACTAGGATATCAGCAAGTATACGGCAAGAAGTCTCATCTACCAACACAAGTAAGTAACATGCATCTGCAAGAGTTGGAACACAGATCGGCGCAGTGAGATCGGCGTGAAAGAGCTGCATAACACGAGCGGAACGTTTTGGAGCTACCTTTGGGTATGGAAAGCAGCGACTCTTGCATCCAACACTCTGTCGAGCAGGGCTCTTTTGGAGGGGTTCTCCAAAGTAAACACCATTTAAAAGGGATCCACACAGAATCTTGCACATGATTTCTGTGTGCCATACCGTCAGTCCATCATGTCAAAGTGTCCATACTGGGATGTCATTCGGTAAGTAATCATGATTTGGCTGCAATAGAACAGAAGGTTGTAGGAAGCCTTTTGGAGTTACTGCAGGCTCAACAATTACTACCATATCAGGTACTAGCATGGTCCCATCTAAACCATAGACATCATTGGCCAAACGTGGACATTCACGTAGGAGTTTATTGTCCTTCTGTAGCTGGATTTCTGGTTCCATGATAAATACACCTTTACAGTCCAGTCGTGGAGTAGAAACGACATTTTTAGCAGCATTTTGTGAAAACAATACATTTTGCAGTCGTACGATCATAAAAGTGGTATACATATAGTCACATCAATAATAATGATGCTAACAATAACAGCGCCTATTAAAGTACCGCTTATGGCAATAAAAGTCCACCTACCAGTAGCAGTAAAATCGAGATGAAAATGCTTTATGTGCTTCTATAACTCACAGCTCTGCAAAACAGTAGCACTAAAATGTTGCGATAGGAGACTCTACTCGTAGCAAACTTGAAGTAGCAAAGAGTAACCACCCAGTAATTCGAGATTTTGTATGCCCCTGATATTACTGCGACCAGTGGAGACGAATAGCATAAAATCGATACAAGTGCTTCGTATGCTTCTTTAACTCACAGCCCTGCAAAACAGCAACACCAAAATGTTGTGATAGGAGGCTCAACTCGTACCAAACTTGAAATACTAAAGAATAACCCACCCAGTAAGTCGAAGATTTTGTTAGCAAGCTTGCCCCTGATGTTACTGCGACCAGTTAAGTGTACAGGAAGATGTATTCGCAGTCCCACTGATTGCAATTAAAGCGACCAAGCTCAAGACAAAGTATTAATGGTACTCATCATTTTGAATTGAAACAAATAATGAAAACTACACTCGTGTTTCCAATCCTGCAGGCTGGCCCAAAACATCATTGCTTTTGACTTTTACAGCAAGCCTCATAAACTTTCAGCTCTCAAGAACAGCGGAGAAGACGCATCACCAACTAATTAATTAGACTGTTATTACCAATTCTAGGTTAACCCTTACAATCACTGGCTGTCTTTAGTTTTAGAGAATGATGTTTTAGAAAGTTGAACGTAAATTCAAGTATGTGATATGTCGAAGTTATGTGTGGCTTTTGCCACGATTCTTGTTGATGCTGTCAGTTACAAACTTACGAGTTCGCAAGACTTGCGAATTTATTTTTTTATTTTTATTTTATCTAGATAAAAAGGTAATCGTAATATGGTTGAAACAGTCAATTTATGCTACAAGTATGCTTTTACATTCTGATAAAATGCTCTAACGTTTATCTAAACAAAAAGAAAAGACAATTGTCACGACTGGGACTCGAACCCAGGGCTTTCCTCACGCTATCCACGCATGCTAACCACTACTACCGGGGTGGACCCAGGTTGCAGGTTGGCTTAGTAGCTAAATTTTCGCTTCATAACTCTTTACGTTGTAAATTTATTCTTTATTTTTATTCTTTATTTATTTATTCCTTGCAGTTTTAGTGTGGACATCAAGACGCAAGTGGCTTTCCCTCCTTATATGTGGATGTCTTCAGATCACCAATAAGAAAGGTTGAACAGCTACTAAACTCGGTTGCAGCAGGTATCCAGGACCCTGCCCACTGCCACACTGGTTAGATTGCCAGGCCTATTATTCGTGAAGTGTTCGAGTCCCAGTTGTCTTTCTTCTTTTCTCATATTAATTTCTCTTTTATATTTGTAAGGACTGCTTTTAGTGCAAGTTGTTTGCTTCGTTATTATATAACTAGTCTTTGAATTTATACTTGATCCAAGTTCGACAGTATACTCCGTTTATCTGTGACAGGTCGTGATCAGTAGATGTCTCAAACTTTCTAATATCTATACACCTAAGCTTCATACCTCCCGGTGCTTTCAACATCCGCCTAGCCACCCACTAAATGCATTTACCGTCTGTTTGGTCGAACTTGTCGTGCGGGTTGACGTTTAGGACAGGACCTCAACGCACTCATTTGCCAACTTTCAGCTGCAATTCAGGATTTTAACTACATTCATTTTATTCCATTCCACAGCTGCATACAATACGAGTATGGAAGACTGCATTTGCAGAGTTTGTTGTCCTTCGTTGACTGCCAAGTTGAAAACAGCAACTCGCGTTTTCGTCTACAACTACTCTGTGGCTATTTTTAAAAATAACTTTTTTTATTAGATAACGGGCTCAATCTTTTTTTTTATATATGGAGAAGCAGTCCGTTTTACTTTGACCTTTCCGAGTTAATAATAAACAACATTAAAAGCACTTTAGTAGTTAACTTAACGATACAAGCCATTAAGTGCAAGTGAATTAAAAATTCCACGACGTTTCGTCCCTTAGATCAGGGGCGTTATCAAGTGATAGCACACTAATTTTAAAACATAGTTTACACTACACAGGCATTTTAAAAATGTTCATCACTAAAGGATGCAAGGTGAACATAATAAAATAATAAACCTACACATTCCTTTGGATTGTGTGGGTTTATTATTTTATTATGTTCACCTTGCATCCTTTAGGTTGCGAGTGATGAACATTTTTTAAATGCATGTGTAGTGTATAACTATGTTTTAAAATTAGTGTGCTATCACTTGATAACGTTCCTAACCTGAGGTTCGAAACGTCGTGGAATTTTTAATTCACTTGCACTTAATGGCTTGCATTGTTAAGTTAAGATTCCCGAGTTAATAAAGGTAAATGCTTTTATTTTTACACATTTCATTTTTATAATGATTGACTTTGGAAGGCCGAATGATGCAACGTCATCAGACGCTAAAGAGTTATTTTTTATTGGTAATTCCAAACGGAATCACACGCCACAACCAACTTGTGCAGACTCACCGCTGCGGCTCCTCTTCCTGAACCCAGGATATGAGACTGTCACGCTAACCATCATGTCACCTTGCCCTCCAACACTTGGATATAAAATTAATGCAAAATACGTTTTTGCTTTTGTATTTTTAGAATTTGTGAACAGGCATGGTGCAAGTAGGGTATGCCAATACAAGCAAATATGCATTTCCGCAATTATCTTTACACTTTTACTTGGATTTATTAACTTTTAATCCCGATTATTTCTATTACGTATGCACATTTTGTTTTACACGTTGCATTCGTCTAATTAGGAACTTTAAAATCAATACAACATAAAACTCCTTGATTCTTACGAGTCGGTACGCTTATTGTGGGTTCTGTCACCTCTGTATATATCTGTATCAACATTACCAATACCTACATGTTTTGATTTTTATGCATGATGATGTGCAACTGTAACACTCGCAATGCTATTGGGCCTTGCCTAAGCAATGTTTTTTTTTTGCGAATAGCTCTAATCACAGGACTCCATGGACCTGCAGCTAGTCTAAAAATTAGCGGGCGAACGCAGAGAGAGATGACATTGACCAGGACAGGCACATGCTCATCTCGCTCTCCCTCTTCCACCAACACCACCAATGGTGGGTAGCGGTGAGATGAACTACATGACTTAACAGGTGTAGGTGACGTTAACAGGTACACATCAGGTACTCGCCGATGGAATCAGTCAGTACCTATATTAGCTGGGTCATTAAGTGGCCTATTTGAATAGAAAGAATGGAGTTGAATGTACACATGATGGAATATTCATTATACGTGCCATAGGGGTGTGTAAAGATCGAAAATCTAATTCGAAAGTGATTTTTTTTCCGTCTTATCCGGTTTTTTTTTTGTAACTGGTGGCCATTTTGAATTATAGCGGCCATTTTACTGCTATTTAAAATTGAATTCGCCATCTTCGGGTTAGTTCCATTCTGTGGTCTGAAGGCGTACCGAGGCTCTAAACCAATGATATCATGGTTAGAAATGATGTCGTAGGTGATGTGATCAAACGAACTGTGCTGGCTGACCTTAAGTGATTTCATTGTGCACAGAAAGGAAAGTGCTCAGTGCTAGAAGTTTGTTGACAGTCACCCAAATCAAACTACTTGTACAAACTTTCGTAAGGTAAAATAAAATTCGATGACATGACTATTGGTGGTTACCGTGCCCCTATACGCCATATATGCCCCCTTTGTTGCATCTCAAAAGGGGGGGGGGGGGTGGAATTGATATGCCACTGAAAATGCAGAAAACTTATTCAGTTTTGCTGTCGCTTTTGGAAGCGCCCAAGGGACGATGAGCTTTGCAAGTATTAACACAAAACATTTAAGTGGTAGATTGGGCTTTTTTTAATTCCAAAGGTAGCTTCCAATCGAATATTGTTTGCCGATCATGGAAAACAAAATGTAATCAGCATCGCACACAGTGATAAAAAATCTTGGCATGAATTGACAAGATTCTGCTCGTCCTTTAAAATCGAATAATGAGTTCACAATTTCTGGTTTCTATGGAGTGATCATATACATCACCCAATTTTTGACACATGCTATAGAAAAAATAACATTTGTAATGCTGCCACATGCCTGATTTAATGTAACAACACTGTGTCACGAGGAAAGGTTTGTATACATTTAGTTTGCTCAATCAAGGATAATTTTATCAATGAAGTTGCTGTCGAATTCGACTGTCCACCGTATTCAGACAACAAAAATAAATATCCCCATTATTACATCCATATCGCTACCTCATCTCCATTATCTCCATATATGCACCATATCCTCCATGTATCCTCCATTATCTCCATATATCCTCACCTAATACGTAAATAGGCATGTCTAATGACTACTGTATAGTATATTTGTAAATGAGCACAAACAAAAGTCAATTCAAAAAACCAATCTAAACTGAATTAACAAAATATTCATCAGGAAAAAAGTAATTTATTCAATTTCAAGTGAATGCAACTAGAATATACTCTTAAAACATTTCGTCTGGAATGTTGGGTGCAAGTTTGTATGACACAGTTGAAACGAAATTTACTTTCTTTAACAACATCATAAAATGTCTTCAACTATTTTGAAAATAGTCAACTGAAGTAATTTAGGAGCAAACAATCTTAGGGCAGCAGCGTGGAAAATTTCCATCACCCTTTTCCTTGTGACATCCAGCAGGAATTGGTTTCGGTAGTGGATCACAACTGCAGAGCAAAAGAAAAATTGTAATTACTTTCACGTACTGAAATTTATTAGAATTAATCATTCGACCAACCGAGCGATTACTTAGTTTTCCTCTATTAAACAATGCTGGAATATGTGGGGAAAAAAAGGCATTATTACTGTTGTAAATACCAAACCAATTTATAACTTTAGTAGTTGAAGGAAAATCAGCACCAATGCGAGATCAATTAAGAACGAAGCCTTTACAGTGCACATATAAAAGTCCAAACGACGTTTCGGAGAAAACATCCTCCGTCATCAGGTTTTTAATAAAAATTTTAATTAAAAAAAACATGGCAATGTACTGCCGAGTCAACCCACCAACAAGTGACACCCATAAAACAATAAATTTCAAACACACAATTCATAAAAACCTCCTAATGTCTCCTTTCAGAAAAGGCAGACAAAGGAGTCAGAGCAAGAAACCCAGTCCTTCAACTTGGCGAGCTCCGACTCCTTTGTCTTGCTCCGACTCCTTGTCTGCCTTTTCTGAAAGGAAACATTAGAAGGTTTTTATGAATTGTGTGTTTAAATTTTAATGTTTTATGGGTGTCACTTGTTGGTGGGTTGACTCGGCAGTACATTACCATGGTTTTTTAATATTAATTTTTTTTTAAAACCTGATGACGGAGGATGGTTTCTCCGAAACGTCGTTTGGACTTTTATATGTGCACTGTAAAGAGTTCGTTCTTAATTAACTTTAGTAGTGACACTTCTTTTCATTCGCAGCCATAACAACTCGACAATAATAACGATAAAACCATATATGTGCAAGAAAATTAAGGGGCGTCCAAAACGGCGATAACAATGTTTTTGCAGAGAATTAATTCATTAGCTACCATGTAAACAGCACAGGTTCAGTGTGGAAATCAATGGTAATGACTAGACAACATTGAGCTCAGTAAGTGCAACTTGCTATTACACAAAGTTCGTGGACCAGTTGCTATTTAAGGTTTAAGGATCGGTGATAACACTGGACATTGTGGCTGCCCATTGTCTCTGACATCACGAACTTTAAAATGGGAAAATTGGCATGGGCATTCATCTTTTTGCTTGGATTTTATAATAAATTTAGTTTTTAAATGTAGTTTTAACAACAGTACGAAAGCTAACTTAAAACTAAAAATAAATAAAATAGTGCCACGACAGCTCCGACCACCTTCAGAGATAAAACATGAATATCACTTCAAACAAAAACACTTGTCACTAGGTATGCGAATTCGCTCTTTAGATCGATGTTCTATTCTAGTGAAAGCTCTTTGTCAATAATGAATATCAACAGAGGGGCATAAAGTAGGGCGTAGGACCGGACAGAATGTTCATGACAATATTACCACGTGTTCTATCTCTCTCTCCTGGTTCGTGACCTCGGTTGTGGAAGAAGTGGTCATAACTGTTTTCTGGGAAAACAGTTAAAATTACTCTGTGTAGGTTTTAACCAAATAAATAGTCGCCTAAAATACCATTCGGTAGCAATTCCACATTCAACCGCATAGAGCGACATTCAGCTGGAAAGGAGACGACTTCTTTCACAGGCAAGGCCAATTGGGTTTGAATTGCGGGTCGCGCTACAATTTGCGGCAAATTGCGGCATCTACGCCAGTTCGTGTACGTGCTCGAAAGTTGCCACCTTTTTGCATTGATTCGGTAAAATAATATTCAGGCGATGCTGAATCAACTGGCCTCGAGTTAAGAAACGAAAACAGCATCTTCGCTCCCAAACGATCTTCTAAGAGGGGATAAAATATAAACAGATAATTATAGCATGGATGCTCCCACGTCCTACAGACGTTTATTCATTCTCTACTTATCAGTGATTGAATATGAGATTTCGTAATGGCTGTAAAGCATCCACTAGCAGCACTACTAACTTATTTTCTAACCAACATTGTATAATTGGTATAAAGGGTCCCCAGCTAAGTAGTTCGTCACGTTAACAAAACATTCGCTATTATTCTCACCGATGTATACTTCCATCGTTCAAAAAAAAAAGCATAACGATTTCATCGGAAAGAAGCGATCTGTAAGTTTGTCCTACTACGT
This sequence comes from Lithobius niger, assembly GCA_023313725.1. Taxonomy (NCBI): domain Eukaryota; kingdom Metazoa; phylum Arthropoda; class Chilopoda; order Lithobiomorpha; family Lithobiidae; genus Lithobius; species Lithobius niger. Next base: position 7,820 of record JAHWFP010164091.1, read on the forward strand.
CTGATGTGTAAGTTGGTGGTAATAATTTTGAGTATGTTTTGGTCTGCTGGTTTGGTTTGCAAATGTTTTGGTTTGGAAGGGCCGACATTGGCCGAAGGGACAAATTGGCGGCCCATCTTGCAATTTTGCGTTTTGAAATGAAATGCGTTTTGGTTAATGTAACAATGTAGGCGGGACATTAAGGTTGCTCGCCAGTGTTGCAAATGGATACTTTTTTTTGTCATTAAATTTCATTTGTTCATATTTACTTCCTGGACGAAAGGATTTTAGTTGACTTGCATTCGATCTGAAGAGCAAATTCGTTGTTTACTAAGAAGAGTTTTTGTTTGTTAATATGAAAGCAGTTTATAGTCCACTTTTTTTAAAGAAAGTACTTTGGTCAGTGCGAACCACGTACAGATGCTTAGCTTGATAGTTATAATAATTCGGTTTGAAAGTTACAATGTTTAGTAATCACACCCCTTTACAATAACTCCACCTTACAGCAATAAAGCTGGAGCAACCTGGCAGCAAAGGAAGAGCAGCTAAAACGGCTCTGTAGCTCAAAAGCCATGCGAGGGTGATATACTTTTTCTTTTCTATGGGTGGAGGGGTACCTTAAGCTTGCCAGGTTTAAAGAAAAAATTGCAAGACGCCTAAGAGAATAAAATAACTGATGAGGGTTCAGTGAAAATCTATGGTGTGGGGAAGATAAGTTCTTAATATCCGGGTGTCCCTTAACTCAGGGGTCACCCGGGTGGTAAACCAGGGAGATATACTGGGTGTTCATGCTGATATACCGGGGATTTTTATCTTTATTCATGCTGTTGGTACCATCAGCACGAAGAAAGATAAAAATCCCCGTTACATTAGCATGAACATCAGGTATATCACTCAGGTGTTACTCGGGTGACTCCTGATTTTTGGGACACCTGGTATACAGCTTATAAATATATATATATATATATATATACATATATATACACATACATACAATTACACATGTATGTAAAATAGGACGTGCATAATTTACTTTATATTTCCTAATTTACCACAGTCGGAAGGAGTCACGTCTTTTCTTTTTCGGAGTTCTATAGCGTAGTAAATGAAGAGTTTAAAAGATTTGAGTTCATGCTGACGTGGTTGCCACATACCCCACAAGGAAGCTTATAGCTTTATAGCTTTTATAGCAATTTTATAGATTTTGTTTGCTCATGATAATGGAAGTAAATTCAACAACATTAGGTCTGTAACGAACGCACGTTGGATTAAATAAAATACATTACTTTGTTTACAAATTTAACGAGTAATTTTAAGCTTTGTTTTTTTCCAAATAAATTCTGTATTTCAAAATCAGAAAAAAAAAGCGGACCACTGAAGTCGCCCAGCACTACACACCAACAGCAGCAGAGGTGCACTTGCCAATCCTATCTAATAAGTAACCGTGACGAAGGTTCTTAAGTTTGTGGGTACTGATGTTGTCTGTCAAACGGTTAAGGGAAGAGTTTGGTGCCCTACACAACTGTTTTTTAAAGACTTACCGCACTTGTCTGATCATGAACTCTCCCATCTTATTCTTCTTGCATACATATTTTCTGCAAATATTTTGGTCGAACCAGTGAGTATCCACAGGATGACGCGATCCATCAGATGTGACACATTTGTCTGAAAAGCAAATAAAGTTAAAGATGATCCGTGATCTGGTTTTAGGTGAGGCATTACCAATCTTACCTTACATGAAACCACTGCTGTAGCAAATTAATGTTTATTTAAGTACCATTGAATCCAGGCGAAAGCAAGAAATCCCAACAACAAAAGAAATATCGTTTTAAGATTAAAAACAACTCCTAAAAGCCCATGGATGTAGTTGATAGCCACAATTTAAGAGACACGAATTAATAATAGGTTCACTAGTTTACATGTCCAGGTGAGAGCAAAATTCCCAACAAGAACAACAACAACGGACAGAGTATTGCAGGCACTTTAGAAAAGTTTGAAAATACCCTTTTAAATAGCTATATTTTAAGCTATAAAAATTAAATACCAGTTCGTTGGTTCCATCTCTTGGTGTGATACAAAAATGCAAGAGGAACAAATACAACAAAAAGATTATTCCTGTCATATTAAAATAGCTTTCATAGGCCCTCGGCCTTGTTAATCTATTTTAAGCTATACACATTTAAAATGGAGTCATTGGTTTACCCTAGCTGGGAGCCAAACATCCCAACAACAGCAACGACAGCGACAATAACCACAACAACGACAAACAACAACAATATTGCAGTCATAATAAAATCACTTTCAAAAGGTTCTGGGCCTTGTTAAAAACTACATTTAAAGCTACAAAAACTTATAATCGGTTTATTAATTTGACGGCTATGTGACAGCAAAATTGTCTGAACAAAAAAAAATAGTATTGCCCTTTTGAATAACTTTCAGAAGGCCTATAGTTCTTGTTAATACCATTCTGAGCTATGGAAATTTAAAATCGGTTCGTTGGTTTTATCCTCAGCTGAGGACAAAGACTTGTTGCAACCTGGCGACATAATAGACTTGTTTAACATACAGAGCATCGCGTTTAAAGTTGAAAAATAAGTTTACTCATCGTTGATATATTAATTTTTCTCGCTGCAGGGTATGGATGCTTGGCAATTAAAGTATTAAAATGTTCTAACCCACTGATTAATACGTCAGAATCTAACAGTGTTGACTTATGGTGTGGGTATAATAACCCATGGACAGAGAAGCCAGAGGTGATCAAACCTTGGAGGTTTTGACAAAAATTCCAGGGATTTTCTAAAATCAAAACCAGTGCGCTTTGCTCCTTGCAAGTCAAAGGGGAAAACCCCTGGAGGTTTGTTTTAAACATCCCCTTACATTGGAGAGATGTGATCAGGGTTTACTTAACCGTCGGGAAAGTGAAACCCGAGGCAGTCGAACCCTGTGGGTTTTAACGAAAACCCTTGAAAAATCAAAATAGGTTAGTATGCCCTTGTGCAAGTCGAGGGGAAGGAACCCACGGGTTTTAGCTTAAAACACTCTCGGAAGTCAATCAAACTATCAAAAAATAACCCAACGGTAAACTACAGTGCAATTTCGTGTGATATTCCAAGTCAAAACAAAGTTTATCAAGCACTGCAATAGCGCTGCTTAAGTAAGGCTACACGCTAATTGTTACATGATAAATACAACAGTAAAAAATTTGTTGTTCTCCTTCTTACGGCATTTCTCTTCTACAAGCTGCACTTCTTTCCTACTGAATAGTTTTGATCAGGTCACGGAGTTATTCGAATCAGGTTTTCAGCTGGCTTAGCCAGTCAATGGGACTGACTGATCTGGTAACCAAGTTACTGTAACTAAAGTTACAGAATAGAATGAAAAGAGCGATTTTTGCAAATAATGGAGAGAGCATTACAATATAAATTGTTTTTAGGACAGTATTTCATGTTTCTTCATCAATGACCTCTGAACCACTTGAACAAACTGTCTTCTCTGATGAGCTTTACTTACATTTAGTTGGTACTGTTTGAAATGTAAATCTAGGTTTTTGTTTCATCGGCTCGGGTGGGGTCAATGGGACAGTCGTGCATTCTTCATAATTGTTGCATTTGATTGATGCACTACCATAAATCCATGGATCCGCAATGTAGACATTAGTAGTTACAGTTTGCAGTTCTATTTATTTTTTAAAACCGGTGATACTGATTCAAAAAACTTAAAGCACGGACGGCAGAGTGTAATGCTCCACCACTAAAATCAGTGAAACAAGAAAAAAAAACTTTAAGGTAGGATACTAATAAAAATGTTAAGTGACGCGTTGACGCGTTGTCGTGACGTTTGGCTAAAGCGTCACTGTATATATTACATTGTGTTTCCTTGTGTCGATAACTTTATATGTATAAAAGCAATGCTTGAGCCGGACATCAGAAACATGGTTTTGATCAAAATTTGCGTTGGTGACTCATATTACATAGTTATTTATCCCTCACTTCACTGATTTTAAGAATTTTCTTTTCTAGTTGGAGCATTAGATCCTGATTCATTATGTCTAAGACTACGTTACACTGATGTCAGTCAGCATAAAATGAAATATGTTAAAAGGTAAAGAATCTGCTTTTCTTTTAGTCATGAAGTATTACAAATAAATTTTTCAGAACAAAAGAAATAATGTAAAGAAAAAAACAAGATGCATGGAGCGACCTGACTGTTGCATACAACTCGGGTGGAAATTTAAACTGTGGTTTCATAATTGTTCCTTCTTCAGCGTTTGTTTTCAGCCAACCAGTTTAAGGGTTCGTTTACGCAGCCACTCGCTTTTGCATTCTCGCAGCTAGAAGCTAGAAATCACCTCAAATTCCAACATGGCGGTGGTTTTGTGTCTGCCGCCTCGCAACGAAAACAGCAAATAACGTTAGTTCAGAAACGTTTGGGAAAATTGTTTCGTCATGAGGAATTCTTTATATTATTGGCACGGATTATAAGACTGCAAGTGTATACTCAAACGATGTCGGATTTAGCTAATCCATTTAGCGTTGTTACCATGGCAATGTCACCTTTGCCATTGCGATTGAGTTCTAGCTGCAAGAATACAAAGGCGAGTCCCTGTGTAAATGTGCCCTAATAGTGGAGAGATATCGTACGAGGTTTTCGTTTCCCATGGGTAAAAAAAAACCCTGGGTTGCAAAAAACGTGAATTATGGTTGAGGGGAAAACTGAAGAGGAGGGAATATTCGACGTTGTCGAACCCTGGTGAACCCCGGGAAAAGTGTAGAAAAGTATTTCACCTACTTACAGTAGAGAGACTGTTATAGTCCGGGGTTGTCGTTTCACCTGGGTGAAAAAATCCTGGGGTTGAAAAAAGGTGAGCTATGACCGGGGGGGGGGGGGGGCAGATGGGAAGGAAAAAGTCGAGGTGGTTGAATCCTGGAGATGGATTTCGTATTGAACCCCGGGGGAAAGAATAGAGTGGAAACCCACGGGGAAAAGTATACCACATCTTAATATACCTGGGGAAAATGATGTGGTGAGGTATGCATTAGAGAAATTTACCCCAAGGTAAATACTCTTTAAACGTTGAGGTGAACTTCTTCCTGAACTTCACCAAAGCAGATGGTTTGTCATGCTGCTGCAGAGTTTACTGACAAACATAAAATACTGTCCTAAAAACAAAGTATTTTGAAATGCTTTTTATTACTAAAAAAAAACATGCTTTTTATTTTATTCTGTGACTTTAGTTCGGGACACTTCATTACTAGAATCATACCGAGTCAATAGGTTGCTGGGTCTCGCCCAAATGTTGACTTGCTGAGCGAGTCGAAATTCTGACTGTAATAACCCGGCGCTAACCCAATCCAACTCTGTTCAGTCGAAAGGACGTGAAGCTTGACAGAAAATTGTCCTAAGAAGAAAGTCAACAACAAGAATTTTTATTGTTGCGTTTACCACAGAATTATTAGCATAAAAGTTTACGCAAGCACTATTGCAGTGTTAGATTAGCTTTGTTTTTGATTTGGAATATCACACGAACTAAAACTTTAATTACCAAAGGGTTAATCTTTGGTAGTTTTATTGACATCCGAGAGTGTTTTAAGCAAAATCCCAGAGGTTCCTTCCCCCTCGACTTGCACTAGAGCATATCTCACCAATTTTGACTTTTTAAAATCTCTGGGGGTTTCCTCAAAACCTACTAGTTCTACCACTTTGGGTTTCACTTTTCCAGGAGCTAAATCACCCCTGACCAAATCTGTCCACTGTCAATATCTCTGGCGAAGATGATGTGGTAAACTATGTATAGGAGAAATTAACCCCAACATGGTCCGGGGTTTTCGTTTTCCCTGCGTAAAAAAATCCTGGTGTTGCAAAAAGGTGAGCTCTGGTAAGGGAGAAAACAGAAAGGGAGGGAAAAGTCTAGATGGTTGAACCCTGGGGATTTTGTGCTGAACCCCCTGAGAAGCATAGAGTAGAAAACCCAGGGGAAAGTATTCCACCTCCTAATAGCCCAAGGAAAAATGATGTGGTGAGTTATGCATCGGGGAAAATAAGCCCGAGGTAAATATTCTTCAAAAATTGAGGTGAAATTCTACCCAAGGCAGGGGCAGGGTAAAATGTTCACTATGATCCATAGGATACATGAAAACAAGAGCTGAAGGCAAAAAAATTATGAATAGCAGTTTAAAACGTTTTTTCAGTGTATGCACAAACATTTTCAATCGATTTGTATGCAACAGTTAGGTCTTTCCACACAATCTTGTTTTCTTGACATTGTCCAAAAGTACATGGACATTTGTTACATCGCTTTATCTCAAATCGATTTACATCGCTTCAATATAGCACTTAAATGAACGCTTTCAGTTCGCTTTATCTCAAACTACCTTGTTGACGTAAAGAGTTGAAGTGCTTTAAGAACCTCCATGTATCCACCTAACACCGATTTTCTGCGTCGCTGTAAGGACAGCTTTGCTATGATTGGTTGAAAAGAGTGTATTCTGGACTGCTGGTAGTCGAAAGTCCAGCTAGCTGAATGGGGACCTAGGAACGGAGGGGGGGGGGGGTTGTTTTGTTGATGCTATCTCGACTTCCTCCATGTACCCATTGTCATTCTAACTCACCTCAGCTTGAATGTTCATGTATCCACCTTTCTCCTAAAGTGGTGTGAGTTCAAGTCGACTTAAGTTCAGTCGACTTAGAGTAAAGCGATGTAACATACATCCATGTACACTCAACAATTACTTCTTTTGTTCTGAATAATTACCTTCATGACTACAGGGAAAGCCGATTTATTACCTTCGATCATACCACTTTACATTGACTGACACCAGTGTAACGGTATCTTACACACCTAACACCAAACAGGTAGCTTTAGACACACAAAAAGAGCCAGGCAGAGTGAGTGGTACGTTTGTTCAACCGCACTGCAGACCACGATGGGAACGTATGGTGGGCAATGATGGGCGAGAACAGATGGTCCTGGCTCTTGTGGCTGTCAATACACACATAAGCAGCAGAGGTGTTGGCGTACAACTATAGGGATAAGCTACAGCTCAGTACTTTGGCTTCTGCATAGGCATCACCCGTATCGCATTCATATTAACCATGCCCTGACTGAGGGCGAACTGTTTTGGATACAGGACTTTCCTGGTTATGCAAAGGTTGATGAATGACACTCTAACTTTTTGTAGAACGTGTGCTATTTTCAGATGAGGCAAACTTCATGGGGATGACCCAGTGATAAGACACAACATGCATTATTGGTCCGATCAAAATCCACATTGTTTACGTCAGAACTACTTCCAAATTCTGTTTAAAACCAATGTTTGGGTGGGCATCATTGGAAACAGGGTCATTGGATCAAACTTTTTTATGGAACCCTAATGGGCAAAGGTATTGAATGCCCTTTATGATTTGCCAGTAGCGGTCAGGATGAACATGTGTTCCAACAGAATGGAGAACCACCCCACCATCATCTACCTGTTCGGCAGTGGTTGTATGACCAGTTCCCCAACCGCTGGATTAGCAGGAGTGGTCCAGTTCCATGGCTAGCGAGGTTACCCGATCTTTCTCCATTGGACTACTTCCTTTGGGGTTTCATTAAGAATGAGGTGTATGATACAGAACCCTTGTCTCTCGGTGACCTTAAGGTCCAGATTCGAGCAGCAGTTGCAGACATCACGCCTGACATGCTACGAAACGTTCGTGCATCATTCGTTGGCAGCTGTGAAGAGTGATTAGCACAAGAAGGTGGGCATATCGATCATCTGCATTAGATATTACAAAGGGTCCATTTTGATCTATGCAGCAGCACTGCTATGAAAGGCCTATTGGTTTTAGACCTATTGACTATATATGCCTATATTTTCTATAGGCCTATTGGGTAAAGTTATCTGTTCCACCCTGTACAACCATCTAAAGCCACTTTCAAGTCGCTTTGCCTCAAATTACCTCTTTACGTCGATGTAAGAAGTTGAGGTGCTTTAAGAACCTTCATGCACACACCTAACACTGATTTTCTATGTCACTCTTTGCTGCAATTGGTTGAAAAGAGTAAGCGTCAACCTGTCGAAATGAAGTCAAAAGCCCATCTGCTGCATGGGAACATGGGAACAGAGGGGGGTTAGTGGATGCTGCATCAACTTAGCAGAAAATAACCATGTACCTATTGTCATTGTAACTAACCCCAACTTGAATGTCCATGTATCCAGCTCTCTCCTAAAGTGATGTGAGTTCAAGTTGACATAAGTTAAGTAGACTTATGGTAAAGCGGTACCTATAGTAATTATTTATTTATTTAAAAAAAATAATTACCGCGGGTACTGCTTTACCATAAGTAATCCCCCATGATTGGAAGGAAAGCAGATCTATTACCTTCTAACATATTCCATTCTACATTGACTGATGCCAGTGCAACGGCATCTTATAAACCTAATGCCAGATAGTTGCTTCAGACACAACACTTTTAAAAGAGTTAACCCATGGGCAGCAGGATCTAGCACTCCATCTAGCAAAGAAATTCCTAAACGAGTGAAAGAAGAAAAAAATAAGTAAAAAGTTGTACTAACACAGGTTTTAAGTGAAGCCTCGTTCCAGATGTTTGATACACGCGTTGCTTTTATATCTTTAAAATTAGTGAAACAAAAAAAACCGATGCACGGTATAAAGTGACATTAGAGATGAACCTCAGGAAAAGGCATTGCTTACAATTTGTGTTGCTTAACAGTTACTTTAATTCGACACCTTGGGTTTTTTTTTATGGTCTTACTTATTTTAGAGGTAGATTTTATAGCTGGAGCATTACATTTTGCTGTCGAACCCTCGGCTTTTTTTAATTATTAGTATCACTGGTTTTTATTAAAGAAATAACTTTAAATTTAACCTGTAATACTGGTTTCTATTTTGTGATTACATACTTTATTGTTATGTGTCAACCAAATGCAACAATGACAAAAACACGAATGTCCATTGACTTCACCCGACTTGGTGAGACAAAATCTAGATTCACAATACTAACTGTAGCAACTAAATTTAAATAACGTTCATTAAAGTGGACGGTTTTTTCACACTGCTGCAGACGAACATAAAAACTAAGTATTTTGTAATGCTTTTATTATTAGAAAAAAAATCACGTTTTTATTTTATTCTGTGACTTTAGTTGAGGACACTTGGTTGCCAGAATCATACCGAGTCAATACGTTGCTAGGTCTCGCTCAAAACCAGGAGGTAACCGACCAGGCGGTAACCCGATCCAACGCTCTTCAGTAGAAAATACGTGAGGCATGACAGAAAAATGTCCTGAAAAGGAGGACCACAACACGAATTTTTATTGTTGCATTTATCACCACAACAATTAGCGTGATGGCTTGAATTTCAGTGCTATTGAGGTGCTTGATAAGCTTTGTTTTTGACTTAGAATGTCACACGAACTTCCACTTTAGTTTACCATAGAGTTAATCTTTGGTAGTTTGATTCGCGTCCGAGGGTGTTTTAATCAAAACCCTCGGGTTTTTTTCCCTTTACTTGCACTAGAGCATATCTCACCACTTTTGACTTTTCAAAATCACTGGGGGGGTTTCCTCAAAATTCTCACGGTTCGACCACCTCGTGTTTCCCTTTCCCTGGTGTTAATATTACCCCTGCCCATATCTCTCCACTGTCAGATTTTCTACTCTCTACTTTCCCCGGATTTCAGCACAAATCCCTAGGGTTCGACCGTGTTGACTTTTTTCTTCCCTTCAGTTTTCCCCTCCACCATAACTCACCTTTTTGCAACACAGAGTTTTTTTCACTAAGGAAACGAAAAACTGGGACCCTACCGCTCTACTGTTAGTCAAGCAAACCATAGGTGGAACTTCTTAAATTCCAAATAATCAAGCTCCCAGGAGTAGCACAGCTAATGTAAGGCTTCATGCCAATTTATGGTGTGTTAAATGCAACAATAAAAAATCTTATTGTTCTTATAGTTGGTATATTTTCCACTAAAGCCTAGTGTTCGTTCTACTGATGTCATGGGGTCATTAGATTCACATTTTGGATGGATCAGCTGATCCATAAGTCTGGGGATCTGAATTTCAATTCAGATAAAACGACCATGATTCTGCCTGACCCGGTACCCAAGTGACGGCAACAAAAGACAGAATAAAGTGGAATGCGTGGCTTCTTTTACATATTGAAAAGAAATACAAACTACATTGGCTTATTTTCGTTTCTTTGTCAATAAATTATGCAACAATTATGAACAAACAATATGATATGCTCAACTTTACTTAGAGCTGTTGCTTATTTTCAGGAGAGCATTCTAGATTTTGTTTCCTCAGGTTGACCAAGTCACTGGGACATTTGTGTGTTTGCTCATAATGGCATTACTGTAAAGCAGTAAATACATAGAAACTGGTAATTACAGTTTTGAACACGTACTTATTTAATACAAACCAGCGATACTTACTCAAAAAAAGTTGAAGCATAGACAGCAGGATGAAATGCTTCAGCTTGAAAGGAATATCCCTAAAACAAGTGATGCAAGAAAAAACTACGTAAGATGTGGTCCTAACACAAATTTTAAACGGCACCGTTATACCTACGGAGTGCTGGGTATGCAGTTATAAACGTCACTTTATACCTTTTCGTTGTTTTCCCTGTTTCTATAATTTTAAAGTTATAAAAGCGATGCGTCATCCGAATACCACGAACCTAAAATCTGTCTTAGTTCCACATCCCAATTTTTTATTGTTTCACTCATTTTAGAGACTGACATCAGTCGACGTAAAATGGAATTCATTAAAAGGTAATAAATCTACGTTCCTATTAGTCATGAAGGATCAACGAAATTAAGATAAAATAAATAATAAGAAGAAAACAAGATGCCTGCAAAGAACTAATTGTTGCCTACGAGTCATTTGAAACTGTTCTTCCACTCAATTTCATAATTTTTCCTTCTTCAGTCATTGTTTTCAGGTAACCTAATAGTCTAATCAACATTGGAACCTTACTGTGCTTGGGTAGAATTTCCCTTCAACTTTGGAAGATTATTTATCTCGGGGTTAATTTATGCTACACATTACTCATTAAATCATCTTCCCCAGTGATGCTGGTAAGTGGAATATATTCCCCTGGCGTTTCTACTCTATATTCTCCTGGGGTTCATCAGAGAATCCATGAAGTTCGCCCATCTCGGATTTTCTGTCGTCTGCTGGTTTATCCCTTCCATAATTCACTTTTTTACCCGCGGGCTTTTTTACTCAGGGACAAGGAAAAGACCAGACCAAACGTCTGCACTGCAAGTGAAAAACTTGAAATTTTCTCAATTTTTTCACTGGTTGGAACGAAAACTTTAAATTATTGAAATTATCCGGTACTTCATAAATAAATACAGATGCAAACTTAATTACGTTGTATTTTGGACTAATATGTCAGACTGCCCGATCGGGAATCAAACCTACGACCTAAACCAAGGGCCGAGGTCCTACCGCTGATATGTGTCAGTGCGGCTCGGTGGTAGGAAGGTCGTGGATTCGATTCCCTCCTCAGGCAGTCTGACATATAAGTCCAAAAGGCAACATAGATAGGTTTGCACTCGTATTTATTTAACTCTTGTTGAGTCATCGGCTTTCTCTCCTGTCTGGTATTCATAGTTAATATCGAAACTGAGTTTGATTCAAAAACCTGCTGGAGCACTTTATTTGAGAATACTTTAATATATTCAGCAATAAACATACCCTGGACAAGGAGTACTTCTTTTATAACATGAAATCACCATTCTACTCCCCACCGAAGATAATAACACAACTTGCCATAGAATAATTTGCTGTTTTCTCATGCAAGGAAGTGGGAGCACGGTCTCATGTTATTGCAGAAAAAAAGTCTTGTCAAAGATCCAAATTTTATTGAATCGGCCTAAATATTGGTATCAAAACAATCTTCCGACAGATTTGTTAGAGGGAAGTCAGTCTGATATGTCTTGTAAGCCCTTGGTACTGCTTCGGATTTTTAAAATAAATGTTATCAACTATGAATATATCACTATGCTTACTCAAAAAACTAAATCTTGGCATTTTTGTTTTTGTACTCACTGTGATCACCGTTGACTTTCTGTTCTTTGACAACGTTAGCCTCGCAAGAGTGGAAAAAGACTAGGAAGCAAGCAGCCACAGCACCAACAAACATAACTTGGGTCTTCATCTTCACAATGCGATAAACCTAGGTTGAAATCGGGAAATGTGTTCACACTAAGCCGTGACTTATAAGAGGTGTACTTATTATCAGTTGGCATTTTGTAATTACATCCTTCTCACCTTTTATTTCCGTGTAAGAGCTACTAAAAATGACCTTTACCAATTCATGTTTCCTGCCTGCTTATCGGCATTCATTGAGTCGCATTATCAAAGGAAGTAAGACTATTTCAAAACATTAGTTCTGGATTTGGCTTCACTTCTCAGCCGAAAGTAATATTAAAGTTGTGAAACCATATTGGGAAAACTGGTTAGTTAACTGAAAAACAGGTGACAACGGTTAGTTGTATTGTCATTGATAGTCTTCCGCAGTTAACTGAAATACGTGACGTACGTGCTTTTCGGTATCGTTCTATGTAAATAATTGTACACAAATCGCTGTAAACTACGCAGCAATTAAGGAAACACAACAACACACCAGCGAAAATTAAGCTTTTATTTCGAACATGTATATCACTGAGATGATCACGTAAATAAACATGATATCGTACTACAGTATAACAGTTAATGGGTGCAACATGTACACTACACTAGAGTGCAATAGCACGCTGCAACACATGTTGCACTCATTTTGCTTTTTATAATAGTACTAGTTGAAAGGCCTAACCAAGTTCGGGTCACAAACGCTTGGGGAATACGGGCCCCACTAAATACGCAGCTTTGAAAAATGAGAGACCAACGTACGTCTCTTCCCCTTCTATTATTCCCCGAAATTCTATTAATTTGCCTGACAGAAATTGTACAACAGATAGTTTTCTTTTGTGGATACTTCTCTGAAAACGTAATTTTTTGTGTGTGAACACTTCTATGTATTTTTTACCAGAAATTTCACATTCGCAACTTTTTTGAAATTGACATTATTTGTGAATGCTGCGTATCGTCGCTGTAACTGCAGAACCTCGTAACTGTACTTTTAGGATCGTTTTCTTTCATTGACGAAATGGTAGCTCTCGGTGTTCTCCATGTACTTGCAAAACCTCGTCTCAGTCAACCAATTAGGAGGTTCCAGAAGAAGGAAAACATCACGAATCATTCCCAGTGAATGGAGTTGCAATGCCTCGTAACTGCAATTTATGCCTCCAACTCACTTGGTGATTGTTCTTTAAATAATTCTCTTTGCAGCACAGAGAAATGCATTTTGTGGCCTCAAAATTAATTTGTAATTGCTTAGAACATGCGTAAAAGTATACTTTA